>PVIH01003939.1:0-62096 GCA_004025045.1 Sigmodon hispidus
ATGTGTTGGGAGGGGGAAGAGACCTTGAATAAGGATATACAGGAATGAAAAAAAAAATTCAGAGGGAAAGATGAACACAAAGAAAATATAGGTGTAGCAATCTTATTTGTATTTCTTCCCTTGATAAGCCATGCCTATCATTCTTATCCTCTGTATAGTTATTGTTAACTCTTCCACATTTTAAATTCTTTTTACTGTGGGTTTTTTTTTTGATAAATACAAAATAAAGAAGGAAGAAAAAAAAAAAAAAAAAAAAAAAAAAAAAAAAGAAAAAAAAAATAAAAGTGTAAGTCACTGTGCCTGGCCTCACCAAATACATTTTATGCAACTTTTGGCATGTATGTATTAAAAATTAGCATATAACTCAACTGATTACTGATCATAAATCATAAAGCAATTATTTTTAAAAGTTCTTCAACATATATACAGTTTTACCTTTATTAACAATAAAACATGGACTTGAAAATCAGCTTGATGGATAAGGTAGTTTTTGCAAAAGTTCATTGTGCTAAGATATATAATACCTCTTGTAAAAGCTTGGTGCTATGTACACATGTAGTCCTACACTGAATATTATGCAAAGACAAGTAGATCCCATTGCTTTGTTGACCTTCCAGTGTAGTTCAACATCAGACTCTGGGTTTGGTAAAAAAATTCTGTCTCCAAAAATAAGGTGGGAACTTTAGCCCGCACACATGCATATGGTAGGACACACACACATACACACACAAAGTAAATTTAAATTGGAACAGGATAGATGTACTTATTTATTTTTATATAAAGAATCAACTCATCTCAATATTGATATGACAGAAATGGAAAATCTGGAACATTTTTCAGAATTCATCAATATTTTTATTTTTATAAATATCATTTCTGTGAATACCAACTTCTATAAACACACTCTATTAAATGGCAGTATGTACAAGGCCCTTCCATAAATTGTTTTGTTCCCAAGCCAAAATTCACTTGAGAATTTAAAAATAAACTCAAGTTAGCAATTCAAACAATTTTAAAAGTCAATTATTCTAATATAATACAATTTAAATATCCCCAACCTTGATCCTTACACAGTGTGGGGTGACAGTACAGAAGCAGTAAAAACTTTTGTGTGTATCCAGCAACACAAATTGTATTGCTTGTTCTAAATGCATAACTGGGGCTAAGTGCCTGTGTTCAAAATCAAGGTTGCAGTCATGTCACACAATGAAACACAAATGAGGCCTATCTTAAATATCTTAGATTCCTTATGCATTTGATTCTGAATTCATTTGTGTTTGTTGTACATTCAGAGACCATATAATGCTTCCATTTTTAAAAATCCTTTCACTGAATTACTGACCCCATACAGGGTCATGACCCAGAGTTTAGATGATGAACAATATGTAATACAAGGAAAATGATCACACTCATTTCACCCACTACATACCTGTGCCTAATTTATAGCCTAGAGGCAATATTTTGGCATGATGAATTGCAAAGATCCACAGGGTTCACACCCATTCATAAAAGCTCTCGATTTAATTTGTATATGACTTTCCTAGAACATAGCCTGGAAGCCTACGAGACACGTTCAGGGCCATGTGTTGAGATCAGTCTCTGCTACTCACAAATGCCTGAGATAATCATTATAAAGGGAAAAAGTAGCAGTGTGTTTAGTTCACAGTTTGGAGATAGATGATCCACAATTGGTTGGTCCCACTGACATCATCATGTGGTAGTAAAATAGGACAGCAGTGCAGAATAAAACCATTCATCTTATGTCTAGGAAGTAAAGGCATGGCAAAGGAGGTAGCTCGGCTCATAAGACACTCTGAGAAAAGCCCCAAAGATGGAAAGACCTACCACTAAGCTCTATGAGTTTCAAGGAATCTCAGTAACACCACAAGAAAGGAATGATGCCTTCATTGCATGGGCCTTTGAGACACTTCTCTAAGCTCCAAAAGACCATATAGAGTTCTTCCATTATCAGAGGACAGATGGAGGTATACATGAAAGCTGTGATAGCATTCAATTGCATTCCAACTATCTAAATGAATTTTAGGGATCCTAAAAGCAAACTTACAGTCTGGGACCTGGCCCAATCCAGTCATTTGAACATAGTAGATAATTGGGCTTCTCCTGATTTGGAATATGGTCTGGCTGGAAGGGAAGGGCTGTTAAGGGAGGAAAATGTCTTGATACAGATACAGTCTCACAGACTTCCTGAGATTTAACCTAGATAGCTGGGAACCAGACAAACGCTCTCAATTATCCTATGATTGCTGAACTTTTTTTTTCCTGTGTTGGCAAATCTTACAATAATGTCACAAATGAGCAAAAGCAGCCCAGTGAGAACACTGGTTTATGTTTCCAGCACTTCAAATCCAATACTCATGAAGAATAGTTTGTTCTGCACAAGGAGAGAGCAACTGCTCCACCGATCACATTCATATTGATGTATAATAGACTAAATAGAAACAGAGCCATTGAAAAGATGGTTTCTATTCCAAATCCACATGGATTTTGAGTAATGTTCTTCAGGTTAGCTGTTGATCATTTTCATTTTAATGTGTTTTCTATTAGAAAAATGATTAAGAGTTAAATAGAAACATTTAGATTCAAAGGCTGATAAAGTACATTTGAACATTGTTTTAAGAGATATTAGAAAATAGAAATGTGAAAATGGAAGATATGACTGCATGGTCATCACAGATCATAACAACTTAATAGAAAACATTATTAATTATGAACCCCCCAAAAGCTCTATGTTTTGAACAATGGAGTGAGTGCCTGTTTTTTTATATTGTGGATTATGGTGTTTAGATACTATGGGCTCCCTACACCCAGAAGGCATTGGAGGCTTGGATATCACAGTCCACACAGTTGCAAACCTTTTTCTTATTTTCCCTCTTAATTCCACAGCTAATAAAATAGAAAACTCCAAAGTCCTTAAAAATCCATATCAAAGATTCTCCCATGAAGTCATCCAATAGGTAGTCTTCTTAATAGGTGATCTGCACGTATGTCAGACCTGAAATCTGGCTTGCTTAGTAAAGAAATCACGAGAGAAATGTATTATCCCCCAAGAGAAATTTCACCTCAAATTATTCCATAGTAAATACGATTATTATTTCAGAATATGAAATATAGAAAAGAAAATGAGAAATGTATGTATTTGTGGACACATGAAATAAAAAGCCACTAAGTCATATAGCAGGAATTTCAAGGAAGAACAAATTTATATCACTGATTATAAAATATAACATTTTGAAAATGTTAGAGTTGGGTTTCATGAATAGCAGCCATTTGTAAACACTACCTTTGGAACATTCAGACAGAAAAGCATATCTAAGTGTTTCTATTTGCTAAGATGCTACAAGGCAATGCAGTGAGTGAACTGCTAAAAGTGCTGTTTCCACAGAAATGAAGCTTAGTAGTGCAGTGCAAGTTTACTCTTTTAGAAAGATGAATCCCACCACACCACACCATTAGGAATTTGGTTTGTACACAGTCATGGTCTTGTTATTATGAAATAACTATTATCTTGTTTATTTGGTTTCATTTGGTAAAACCTAATCCAGATATGGTGGGGTGCACTTGTTTTCAGTGGGAAACATTATTAGTAAAATAAATGTTTTTCCCTAAAGGTTAAGGTTTGTAGAATTTGTAGACCATAAATTCCATTATATTTGGCTTCTTGGTGTGTTAGAAAATGAAACTTTGTTCTTAAGGTCCACTTAATTTTATTTATTTTTTTATTTTTATTTTTTTTGTGTGTATGTGTGCATGTGTGTGTGTATGTCACATGTGTGCAATTGCCTGCAAGAATCAAAGAGGGCATTGGATCCCATAGAGCTAAAATTACAAGCATTTGCAAGCCATCTGATCTTTGTGTTAGGAACTGGATTCAGGTCTTCTGGAAAGCAGGAAATGCAGCCTGGAATATCATTCTTAACCTTGAAGCCCTATCTCCAGACTATAGAAAACATTTAACAAGCTTTGCAAATATAAATATTGAAAGCACACTGCACAGATTTCCATGTGTGCTTAGAGTCTGAACATACTGCTTTCTCAATAACACACGTCAGCAAGGCATGTAAGCCATTTGCTATTACTTTTGTTACAGTAATCAAAACTGAACCACAGAACCTGAGACAATACCCTATCCAGGGATAACAACATAGGAGTCAGTCACACAGTGCTGCCCCCAAGTCATTCAGAGTGATAAACAAGAAATGTCATCAATGCTATGACAGAAACCAAAGAAGACATTATTATATGGTACACTTCTCAAACTAAAAGGCTTCCAAAAGAGTATTAACTGCAGTAAAAATCAATTATCAAAGACTGAATTTACACCCAGTTCCATACTTAGATTTTAATGCCATGTTATACCAATAGGTTGAAGACATTATCTCACATTCTGTACTTGTCTTAAAACAACATCAGCACCAACAATAACAAGAACAACAAACTGTTGGTTATTTCTTTTCCATATGGGCATGTCTCAGTTTGGTACAATCTTAATTATCTCTCAGATTTGTTGCTTAGAAAATTAAGCTTTAGTTTCCTACTTGACAAATAATTAACTATACTAGTGTCTTGAAGTGTTTCCTTCATAATTTTTATAGTAATTTTATATTTCAAGTTTTGAATTTAGATCTTTGATTAGGAAGAGTTAATTTTGTTGCATCATAAGTTGAAAAAAATCTAGTTTCAGTCTTCTATGTTTGGGCAAACTCAATGAGAACCTCAACTGCAGTGAAGACAGAAGACTTTCTGTAATTGCTTTAATGGTTTAATGCTTTACTCTCTATTTAGCATTTCTAGGTATTCTTAATTTTAGTTTGACAGGTGGCCTGTGTTTAAAATTTTGTCTGTTTCTTCTATGTGTGACCAATATTTTACCATACTTTTTTCTCTTTCTTCATTCTGGCTTTTTCTTTCCTTCCTTCCTTTCTTCTTTCTTTCTTTCTTTCCTTCCTTCCTTCCTTCCTTCCTTATTTCTTGTGTTTCTTTTCTTTCTTATCAAAATACGGTTTTTCCGTGTTACAATTCTGGCTGTCCTAGAACTCATTCTCTAAACCATTCTGGCCTCAAACTCATAAGATTCACCTGCCTCTGCCTCCCAAGTACTGAGATTAAATGCATGAGCCACCATCTACTGACATGTATATATATATTTTTTAATTTTTGTAGATTTGTAGTTTTATTCTGATGTGGTCTGAGATGATAGAGGAAAGATTTTACATTTTGAATTTTGTAATTGATTTCTATTTTAAAATGATCAGTGTTAGAGTATTCTATGTGCTGAGGAAAAGAAATATGTTTTCTACTGATACTGGATGAAGTATTCCAGAATTCTCTGTTATGTTCATTTGCTATGTAGTACTACTCAATTCAAATATTTCCATTTGATTTTTCTATCAGGATGGCCTGTTCAATGAGAAAAGTAGGGTGTTATAAAACCTTGATATTTTAATATGGAGTCTGTCATATTTAGAATATATAATGTTTCCCAGAGGAAACTTGGTGGTATTATTTTGGATTTGCTGTAAGCCTCAGTTGTAGGGAACCTGCTGAAAAAGAAGTTTACATTGGGCCATGCTTTGACCCAGACTTCCTCATCTTTTCCTTCTTCCTGATGCTACGAGGAGAAGAGTGTTAATCCACTGTGCCTGTCTTTTACATCTCTCACCACTGATCAAGAATGGTGCACAAGTCAATCATGGAGTATAACCTCTGAAATCTGAGTAATAGTAAGTATTTTCTTCCTTGTCATAGTTTGTCTTAGCTATTAGCTACAGCAATGGAATATTAAAAAGGACTCTTTCCTGTCCTTCAGATATAATGGTTTGTGATATATATGTGTGTACCATCCATTGTTATGTATGTATTTAAATAAAGTATGGATATGTATTTGTGTATGTATGTATGTTTATATACATATTTATGACTATACTTCCTTGATGAACTGGTCCTTGTATGAGAATATAGTAACCCTATTTGTCTCTGCTTAGTATTTTATTTCAAAATCTGCCTTCTTTGATTTGAGTGTGGCTATTCCATTTCACTTTTGGTCTCTATTTATATAGGGTTTGTCCCCTGACCCAATTCTTCATTTTCAACTTATATTTTTACCAAGGAAGTAAGTTTCTTGAAGGAAGCACATAATTAGGGTTTTGTTTGTTGTTGGAACCTATTCAGCAAGTGCCATACTGCCTTTAGGAGAGCCTCACAGACAAAACAGCAATGCCTGGGAGTCACTGAAGGGTCTCAGGGAACAGTGTCTGCTTTATTGCATGTGAGCAGTAACTACTTAGATAGTGGAAGCTTATCAAATGTGAGAGGTTAGCATATTACTTTGGGTTAGATAGTGAACACTCCCACCACCAGGGTCTCTTTGTATAAAAGCACATTAAAGGAGAACTGGAGAGTGCAGCTCTCATATACTCACACACACTACTTCAGAAATCAGAGTTCTGACTTCTGGGACATACTGTGCCATGCCTCTTATGTAGAAGCACAGTGTGCCAAGTCAGCTGTCAGCCATGTCATGCCTTCTTTGTCTCCTACAGTGTGTGTCTTTACACTTAGGATACTATTAAAAGATACAAATTTCCTTTTGTCATTTTCTTATTTCATGCTTGTTTTAAATATTCTGTTTTTCCTTTCTCCCTGTATAATGGTTTTATTTTCATGGTTTGCTTATTTTATGCTTTTATTATTCTAGTGAGCCTTGTCCATTTGTGTTTTTTATTCTGATGATCAATAATATTTTTTTAAGTGTAGAACTCCTTGAGCATGTCTCATAAGACTTAGTTTCCACTAAAATAGAAAAGACTTTGTTTTTGAAAAGCATTTTTACCAAATACAGTTTTCTTTTTTTGGCAGAACATTTATTCAGAATTTGAATAATAATTACACATCTTCTAGTCTGTGGGGCTTCTACTCAAAGATCTACTGTAACTGTCATCTCTCATATGTGACTTCACAAGCTTTTCTTACTGCCTTTGAAATTCATTATCTGGTACCTTTCAAATTTAGGCTATAATATGCCTTTTAAAAGTTCTTTAGCTGACTACACCTGAGGACCTTCAAACTTGTTAAACTGGATTTTCATCTGCATGAAGACTTGGATTTTTCCTTTTCTTTCTTTTGTTTTATTTTAAAGATATTATTTCATGAAATAGGCATTCACTGTGCTTTTCTTTCTCTTACCACATTGAAATAACAACAATGCAAGTGTTGGTCACTTAATTGTACCCTATGATTCTCACAGTATCATTGCATTTGTTAAATTTATTTTACTGGATTGTAGGTTATTTTAAAAGAGTTACTTTCATATTCTTCACCCCCCTGCCTGCCCTCCGCTTGTTAGTGTCTGTTGAGGAGGCTCTCAAATTTTGGTGGATTAAATTAAAATAACCACCATAGACTCATGCTGTAGAAATATCTTCTGGTACTTTGTTAATATTTGTCTCTCCGACTTGTTTAATAAAAAGCTGATTGGCCAGAACACAGACAGGAAGTGTATGTGGGGCTACCAGATGAGGACAACTCTGGGAACAGGAAGAGCAAAAGAGAGACACTGGAGAGACACCGGAGATGACAGAGAGAAGCTCAAGAGATGCCAGCAGATGCAGAGGAAAGAAGACAACCATGTTGCTCTGAGAAAAGGAGCCAAGCTGCATGGCTAAACAAGATAAGAATCATGGGCTAGTTTAAGAATTAAGAGTTAGCAAGTTGTATGACTGAGCTATAAGCCTATCAGCATAAAATTAATACAAGCTTCTGTGTGTTTTTTGGAACTTTGTGACTGTTGCTCCAGGTCTTGGGGCTAGTCCAGGCCAGAGACTTCTTATTACATACTCAAGTATTTAAATACTCAGTCCCTGGTTGGTGCAAATGTTTGGAAATAGGAGATATGGCTGTGTTGTAAGTGGTTTATCACTCGGGGTGAGCTATGCGGTTTCAAAAACTCACAGTGTAACTGGTGTACTATGTATCTTTCTCTTAGTCTCATGCTTGTATCTTAAGACATAAACTCTAAGAGACTGTTCCGGTGGGTTATGCTTTCCACCATAATAGTTGTGAACCTTGAGCCTATGAAACTATAATTTGCATATAAATTTATTCTTCTATAAGTTGCCATGGTCATGATATCTTATTAGTAAATATTAAAGTAAAATAGAAGTTGATACCAGGAGTGGAGTTCAAATCCATAGAGATATATATTTTAGTAGAGGTACATGGAGAGGTCTGGTGATTAATGAAATTTTGGATGAGGTCTGACAATCTTCTGGTCATTTCTACACTTTGAGCATGTATAATTAGAATAAATATACTTAGAAGTTGGCAGAATTTCCATATTGATTTCCTGATCTATGGAGCGAGGGCTATTATGGGAAGAAAGGCCAAAGGGAAGCCATTGAGGTTGTCTCTACTAAGGAAAATAGTGAATCAAAAACCCCCAGTGTCACATACATTCCTGATGGAACTTCAGAAATTAGTGGCACCAAGATTTGTGGGTGACATTTTTCATCATATGTCCCTTTAACTCTTCTATTTGCTCTATGCAGAAGACAGGTGAATTGTGGAGTGTAACTGACATAGTTTTTGTCCTATTTTGTGAAGAATATCTTTGTGCTTATATACACACACATTAAGTGATGTTTGTGCTTTTTTTCTCTATTTCCTAATAACTAGATTCAACATTAATTGAGATGATATCAGTGTTTTTATAATTAAGTTATCAGACACTTAAATGATGGTTCTAAAGGAACATTGCCACCTATTTTGAAATATAATACATGTTTGCAGTTGTACATGAGATGGTCATATCATGTTAGGCAGAAACATACCCAGGTTAGTATTTTTATTTGAAAATTAGGCATGACTTAAGGAGATGTGATTATATATCACATTGACAAGGAGGGTTCTATAATGGCTAATTTTGATTGCTAATTTAACTACATCTGTAATCAACCAAAATCCAAGCTGTTGGGAATACATGTGAAGGATTTTCTTGACTGGATCATTTGAGGTAAGAAGACCCACACTATCTAGTGGCACCCTACATAAAAGAACATAGAAAAAGGAAACTTTTGCTTTATGCCTGCTTGCCCTTAATCTTTCAGGCAAGTTCATCTATCTATCCTGTTCCTAAGATATTCCCTCATTGGTGTTAGAACTCACTTCTACAGAATTGCAAATTGACTGAAGATGGTCAATAATGTCATTGTATGACTTTGTAGTATACTTATGTTTCTAAATGTGCATTTTCTCAGGCAACACATAAGTTTGCACTGAGGATATTGAGGTTTATGATGACAAAAGAGTTTAAGGGATATGTAGTGACAGTTCCCTAGTCCCTTAGATAAAGTACAAGTGACACTAAGGTTGATAATACCAGAATTCATGTTTGCCAATCCACAATATCTGTGAGAATCTTTTTTACGTGTCTCAGGGTGAGTGTGAGAAATCCCTTAGCTCCATGAGCCAATAAATATGGAGCAACAGGGTGAGAAGGAAGCTTTCCCACATTATGAGCACTGGTGAGGCTGGGTTTTCTGACACCATGGTGTTAAATCCAAGTGTTTTCTTAGAATATGGGACCTAGGTAACATTTTCTTCATGCTTTAGGGAACATATTCAAGGGTTAAAAAGGTTTATGACACGACTATCTATGATTCCCAGTCAGTGAGGTTGGGAAATATTCCTTCTTGAATAATAATGGAAATGTAAATCACATATGGGGTTGTAGTACTGATCACCATGCTCCTAGAAATGTGAACATTAAATGAAGCCTTTATTTTGTTCTTCACAGAACACAAATGGATTCATGGCTTCAGTATGTGTGGTCTTGGGGCCTTAGATCATGGATGAAAACAATTGTAGGTCCTGTCAAGCGAGTACAGTAGAGTGGATCTTATAACATGGCATTGTGGGACTTGGATGGGGCCTTCTTCTGGTCCTAAGTAAAAGACTGAATTATGCCAATGTCTTAGTTACAGTTTCTATTTCTATAAATAGATACCATGACTATGTCATTTCTTATACAGAAAAAAAAAATTGAGATAGCAGCTTATAGTTCAGAAGTTCAGTCCATGATCATCGTGACAAGGAGGATGGAAGCAAGTAGGCAGACATGGTGTTGGAGTAATACCTGAGAGTTTTACGTTTTGCCTTCAACAAGAAGTCAGCTAAGACACTGGGCAATGTCCTGAGCATAGGAAGCCTCAAAGTTCACCCACACGGTGACATACTTACTCCAACAAGACCAAACCCACTCTAACAAAATCACATATCCTAATATTTCTACTTGGTATAAGATTGTGGGGACCAATTACATTCAAACCACCACACTCAGTAAATCAGTATAAGGAATGGGCTGAGAGAGAAACATATTTGATATCTGTAGGGTAGCCTTGAGTGGAACTAAAGAAATGGCTGTGACGGTTCTTGGTGTTGAAGACACAGGTTATTGGGAGTGTTATCCTCTATGCTGTGAGTTACCACAAGCATAATACTGACGGTGACATTAGAAAGACAGTTTCTAGCCCTTAGTGCAGAGCTACAAGGAACATTACTGTTCTAACAACTTGGATTCTGGGCTTTAAAGGAGGTCCAGTGTCATCTTCCGTTTGTGGCATACTCAGTCATCCTTAGAAATTTCTGGTCAGCATACTGAATTGGAAGCCTATGACCACTGTGGTATTCATTCCTCTGTATTTAGGTTTCTATGTCTGCTACTATTATTGAGAGTTTTGTTACCTCCCTGTCTATCTTTTCCTAGCAGGAAGGGGTCCTCCTCTTTTGCCCTAGCTGAGGAGCTCAGATGAAGTTCTAGTTTGATAACTTTTCTTGCCTTAGGCTTCCATGTCGATAGTACATTATTCAAGGGTCCTCAAAAGTCTTAGCATCCTTCAACTAATCCCTTTAGTGCCTAGTGTATTTTTGGTTGTCAGGAAAAGTAATTTTAATGGCAACTTGTATAAGGTAGAATCCCATGAGTAAGGAGAGTCAACTGAAGAGCCATCCTGATTGGCTTAATTGATTTGTGAAGGCTCATCTCATGTGTGGGTGTCACCTTCTGGTAGCAGCCCAAATGGCAAGGACATAACAAAAGGAAGACTAGCTCTGAGATTATGCTTTTGTACACTGTAAATATTTGCCATTGTAAATATTGGTTTAATAAAATGCTGATTGGTCAAATAGCTAGACAGGAAGTAGAGGCAGGGTAACCAGACAAGGAGAATTCTGGGAAATAGAAGAGCGGAACAAAAAGACCACAGAGACATGCAGAGGAAACAGGATGAGAATGCCACACTGAGCAAAATGGTCCCAATCCATATGGTTAAACTAAATATGAAAGATGAGTTAACTTAAAGTATAAGAGTTAGTAAGTAATAATCATGAGCCATAGACCAATTATCTTGTAGTTAATATAATCCTTTGTGTAATTCTTTGGGATTAAGTGACTGTGGGTCAGGACTTTGGGGCTAGGCTGGGTCAGAAACATCTGATTAAAAAGATTGTTTATCTTTTGTTTCCTTACCCATTCCTCTGACCACTTCTGCCTTCTTCTTCACTTCTGAGTTAATTTTCCCTTCTGCTCCTGCTGCTGCTGCTGCTGCTGCTACTGCTGCTTCCTTTAGTGATATCAGAACAAACATTACCAAGCTTCTATCACTGACTAAGGACCAGAAGTTACCCAGTAATTCTCCTAGATTTCAGCACCAGTTTGGGAATACCAGGTACCCAGCCTCATGTGCTGAGCAACTACCTGGTTCTCAGGTCTCAGATGTGAGACAACTGTTGTTACTCTTCTAACACACACACACACACACATACACACACACACACACCCCTTATCACTCCTGTTCTTCTAGAAAACACTTACTAATACAGGTGTCCTGGTTTTTATCTCTGACAGATTCATATGTCCACTCAGTCATCACAGAATCTTTTTCTTATTATTGGGCTTCTGATACTTAGACACTTGCTACATTGGCGTTAAGTCCTAGCATTTCATTTAAAAGGATGTTTATCTGACCACAGTGTGGACTTGGAATAACCCTTTACTGAGTCTTCCAGTTTGGGTTTCAGGACTCCTTCTGGAGCATTTCTTCAGTAACCCCTCCTGTCATCTAGCATGCATCTGTGAAAGTTTAAGTCCTCAACATGGAAGTGATTGCTATTGTACCTTACAACTACTAAACACCTTACAATTACTCCCACCACCAGAAAACCAACTAAGACTATGTATATACTGCCTAATACAATGTAAACACTATGCAAATAGTTACTAATTAAATTTACAAGAATGAAACTACACATTTAACACAAAAACATTTTTATTCCATGGTTTCTTGAATTTTTAGGTGTAGAATGTGTGGTTGTGAGTGACCAACTGTATAAAAATACAATTAATATATATGAAAATATTTTCTCCAAATAAAGAAGTAAACTTTATCTGTTCATATTACATTTCTGAACCATGGATAAATTTGCAGTTTATAATTAAATTGAGTGCCCACCACATCAACTACGATGTTAAGAATAGATGGCCCATTTGACTGTTTCCTCATTTCACAGAAAAAAAGATCCTAATGAGATGAAGAGACTCATGGCTTATGGTACCAGCATGTGGTACCAGAGAGGCGAAGGTAGTTATGCCTGAGTTATCTTGCTCAGGGTCTTTCAGAGGACTTAGAAGTATAATTTCTTTATTTTGTTGGTCACAAAGATGTGATGTTGAGCTACATTTCCACCTGAGGGCCCTGGGAAAAGATTTTCTCTAAGCGGAATAGTAGAATTTATTTAGTGGTTAGAAAACTGGGTGGGATCTATGTGCTGTTGCTAGCTGCCAGTCACATGCCATCAGAAAGTTCTAGAAATCATTCTCAAATCCTTGTCTCATGGTCCTTCTGTCTTAGCTCCTCTAGACATAATCCCCACAGACTTCACTTTTCTTCTGCTTTGCCACAATTTTGGCGAGCATAAAAAAACATATTCATAGTGGTAGGTAAGGCCCACCAGCATAATAGCTATATCTCTAAGGCTTGGTTAGCAAGGCTGGCTGAACTAGCTAGGAATCAGAGAGCATAGTCTGTTATGACTTGCTTTGATTAACACTCTGTGGTTTCTTCTCCACAACCTCTCCTGGAAACTGAGTCTTCATCCTGGCCATGATTTTAAGATCAGATGCTAGAATGCTGCCTGTGTATTTTGATACATGAACTGATATATGTACCTAAAGTTCTAGTATACAGAGTCAGTGCTTGACAGAAGATTCCTGTCCCCAAGAGTCACCATTTAGAAGGGACAGTAATTTATTTTCCATGCATTGACTAAAAAAACCCACAACTTATTATTTTTTAATTTAATTATTATTTTTAAAGTGTAAACATAGTATATGTCATTTGTGAATAATACTTCTCCTCTATCAAACTCAAATTGGAAGAAGTTGCGATTTTCATTCAACAAAACATTTGAAGATCATGACAAATGCTAGTTTTCCTCAATAACCTAGGAACTCTAAAACTTCAGGTCTAGGCTAGCCTCCATCCAAGACTCCTGATAAGATTGTTCCTATGCTTTACTGTTTCCCAGTGATAAGCATTTTCTCCCCAGTTATTCCCAAGGCTTTTTTTTTTTTTCAAATGTCTGCTGTTAGATTTTAGATGCTTTATGCAGGCAGGATCCACATCTGGCTTTAATCACAACTGAATCCCAACAGATGGATAATGTCCTCACTCTAAAGAAATACCACTTGACCAAAACATTCATATATTTAATTCAAGTAAGATTTTTGTCCTGATTCACGGAACTCAGATTCTGAAGTTAACCAAGAGAGTATTTTGAAGCATTGTATTGCCTATTATTTGATCAATAACATGTTGAGTAGCAACACATTTATGATCTTCCCCCTCTCCGCCCCACCCAGGGGTTTCTCTTATACAATAGACTGAAGTTCTGAAGTTATCCCAGTAAAAGCTTCACATCTAGATTAGATGTAATTACACAAAAACAAGAAGTTCAAGTGAATCAGAGTGTTAGCAAGGTCTTGTGGAACGATGGGCCATGGGTACAGTGCTAGAAGGGAAAGAAACAGGTTAAAAATTTGCAAAAGGAATGAGAAAGTTTCAGACGGAATTCCTACTCACTTCAAAAATTCGACCAGAGGGTGGTTAAAAAGAAAAAGAAACCTTGGCTGAGGTTGCTGTGGAGCAGCTGTAGCAATGGAGATGTCACTATGTGATAAAGAGAATTGTACCAGGGTATCTTATAGCACTATGGACAGGGAACAACTGTAGTCTCGCATTGTGACCAATGCACCTGAGTGGAGGGAAAGCCATTGGCAAGTGAGAAAGAAGAGAGAATGGGGAGGAGAGAATGTGACTGAATGGTATGAGATTCAAAAGAAGATTTTTGTTTGTGTGCCTTGAATTTGTTTTTTTAAAGGAGTGCAGTAGAACAGTTGTATATGTAAACAAAAACTTTGATAGGGAAGTTTGCTTCATGAAGGGGCATGAAGATAGTGAGGGGTGGTTTTTGAAAGCTCTGGAAAAGACAGATGAGAATGTTTTTCTTTCATAATCTTAGCAACCTGGATTTGAAGAAGAAGGGACGGAAAGCAAAGTCTGAGCTCTGCATGGGAAAGGCTACCCTCTAAGAGAGTTCTCACACATAAGGCCTACAAATAATAGATAATGCTGTGCTTCTACAGAAGAAAAGCCATGTCACACATTCAAAATATAGAATCTTCCAAAATACAATGAAGAGATAACATAATGGTCAGAACATTTAAAAATACTATCATGAAAATCCTGGGAATTTCCATTGGCAAGTTTACCACAAGATACAACATTCTACAAAAATGGTACTGTGAAGAGTTTACTAAGAACTACATATCTTGATTGATCTACTTCATATTATATCTGTATACAGACAGAATTCTAAATATTATTTTCTTGAACTCTAAAGGCCCATCAGTTAGGGCAGCACAGTTAACCACTTAACACAGTATTTGTGTTGATTAAAGATTTTATACACTGTCAGTCTAGGCACAATCCTTTATCGAATAGGATTTAGGCTGAATAAGCCCTTTTCTTGACCCCCTAACAAATGGCTTACTTTTGTTTCTCACCTGGGGGGATCCCCTTGCAGCCCTTGCTCAACATTTGGAACACTATACCCTCCCAATACTCACTCAGCACCTGTGAAGAGCTCTGAGATTGTTTATGGTTTCACATGCTTATGTTTCTGTGTATTATTCCTATGACAAGATATTATTCCTAGGAAGAATCACATCTTTCATAGTGTGAAGTGCCATCAAGCTCAGTGCTAGAATCATGTTCAGAACAAATAACCACTAATCAAGTAAAAGACACATAGTTCCAGGCTCTAAAATCAGTACTTCGAGCTGTGTTAGAAAGGCGGGACACCCAGGCTTCTTTAGCTTACATAGGAGCTCCTGTTCTCTGTAAGGGCTGCCTATGAAGCTATCCAAATGCACACAGTCACCCCATTATTTCCAGGAAGGTTTTCCATTGCCTAATTAATTCAACTCTACTAGTTTAAGATTGCCTAGTGAGTAGCCCTATTGACTCGGAAAACTTAAGAAGACAGCTCTCCAGCAGTTGTTCTATGAAGTGAGCATGAATTAGAACCAGTGATAAAACATTACCTATTCCTATTGATCTATTTAAGTGGTTATTTAGAATTTGGCTAGCCATGTCTAATAACTGTTCACATAGAACTAGGTTTCAAAGATGAAAGAATTTTTATGAAACCAGAAGTCCCTTAGATGCAAGGCAAAGTGGTAAAGAAAGAAAAAAGAAAAGGAAAGAAGAAAGGAAAGAAAGAAAAGAAAGAAGAACGGAAGGAAAAATGATACTAAAACATCTATTAATGATGTGCTTCTGTAAGGACCTGGATTCATTCACACATTGATACCTGGGGGCAGGGCGCAGGTCTGCGAGTGAATGCAGCAGCCAATGAATTTAAAAGTTGGATTTAAGCCAGTTGTTGCTGTACCTTACCCCTTTGCCCAATCCTGGAATGCCAGGGTGTGTCACATCTTGCTTACATATGTTTTATTTTAAAGGAGCTTGGGGACCTTAGACTTTCAGCTTTGCCAGAATTAGGCTATCGATCCAGGTTAGTGGGAACCTGTATGTAACAATAAAATCCTCACTCTTTACAGTGTATCCAGCCTCCCTGATGGCAAGCGTGGATATTCTAACCTGTGGGCATAGCATTTCCAACCCATGTGTCCCATCCATACCCACCCAAACCTTCCTGACTTTGGCTTACTTATCTTGCTTTTTTATAGATCCTAAGTGTCTTAGTTAGGGTTTCTGTTGCTATGAAGAGACATCATGACCACAGCAACTCTTATAAAGGAAAACATTCAGTTCAGAGGTTTAGTACATGATCATCATGGCAGCATGCAGGTAGACATGGTGCTGGGGAAGGAGCAGAGAGTTTTACATTCTGATCCTCAGACAGCAGGAAGAGAGTGAGTCTCTAGGCCTGGCTTGACTTCTAAAGACTCAAATTCCACTTCTAGTGATATGCTTCCTCTCACAAGGCCTTACCTATTCAAACAAAGTCACACCTTCAATAATGGTACTTCTTATGTGTCTATGGGGGACATTTTCATTCAAAACACCAAACCAGGACAACCAGCCCAGGGGTGGATCCACCCACCATCAATTACTAATTAATACATACTCTAAATGCTTCTCTATAGCCAAGTCGTACAAAGCATTTTATCAATTGTAGTTGAGTCTAGCCTCTTGTTATAAAATGAACAAGCACAATTAATCCTCTGACAACTTGATACACAATTTATTTTAAGACATAACTTTTTCTGTTTTGTTGTTGCTAATTTACAAGATGTCAGATTCATAAATACTACAGATAAACTTAAATATTCCACAATGTTTACCATTCTAAACATTTTAAAAGTTTAGTTTCTCACCCTGGACTGACTCCTTGGATCCCACTCCCCCTAGAGGAACACCTGACTCACTCTTGAGGGAGCGGGGAGAAAGCTGGATCTGCCAGGAGTGGAGACTGAACTAAGCAATATTGGGGCAGTGGGACCATGGCACTGCCTGCTGCCTGCCCAGGGAGGGGATGGGGAGTTGTGGAGAAGAAAGAATGACCTGATGTGGTGGGAGGGGGAAGGGACCTTGAATAAGGATATACAAGGACAGAAGGTGTGACTTCTTTGTTCATAATAAAAAAAGTTTAGTTTCTATAAAAATTCAAAATTTCTCTTAAAACTTGGAAGTCAACTGTAGGATCCCATAAAAATAAAAAAAAAAATAGCAAATTTTTTACTTCAAGAGAGAATCAAGCACATTTCTTACTTCAAGAGAGAAGAACCAAGACACAGTCACAATCTGAACAAAGCTAAACCATAGCCGTGTAGATAAATCAATGTCCTATATTGGAGACTCACTCATTGTTTTCTGGGCTCCTTTATAGGGCTTGGTCACTTTTCCATCTGCAGCACACAGCTTGTCTTTAAGGCTTCAGCTGGCTCTATTCTATCACTGTACTTGTTACTGGCTGGGGTCTTCTAATGCCACTGGAACGCACTTACACAAATACCGACTCCTGGGTTCTCTTCATGGTACAAATCCTGTCCATCCCAGGTGTAACACAAATTCTAGTTGTTATTAAATGAAAACTTAGATCTAGATATTGGAGAAAAGTTGGATCATCAGAGAAAGAAAACAGACTACAGTCAAATCTCACCCAGCCATCTTCTCAGGGTAAAAGTCCTGTCTTCCTACACCTGCCTTAAATACCTTCTTCACCCAGTTGCTTCACTTCTGCATTCAACTCTGCATCATATTCTAGAGTTAAGATTAAAGGTGTGAGCTACTACTGCTTAGTAGTTAGGCCTTAAATTCACATAAACACAGAGTTATGGGATTAAAGGTGAAGGCCATCACTCCTGCTCTTTTCCCTGTGCTGGGATTAAAGGCGTGAGTAATCCTCCTGGCTTGACTGTGGGTGGATCTGTTCTCTGATATTCCAGACTGGTTTTATGATGTATATATGTGTGTGTATATATATATATGTATATTTATATACATATGTATATATACACGCATATATATACATATATATATAATATATATATCACGACACCTGGGCCTTCCACTGACATTCCAATTGGAAAATTCACTAGTAGCCTCTCATTATTCCAACCCTCAATTGATCTCCATTACCCCTCCATGCTCTTAAAACCAGTACTACATGGAAAACCCTTATACATAACCAAATTTGGTTGTCAGCAAAAGAATAGCATTCACTGATTCTGGACAGAGTTTCCATGTGCTGACTCTGAGGAAACACTTGCCAGGAACAAACACTGAGGAAACACTGACCTCTATTTAAACTCAGCTGATTCTTCAAGCTCCAGCTGACTAGCATCTGTTGTCCCAATAATACAAAGTTTTATTTTAGTGTTTATTGTCTCTTGCTATCATAGCCCTGGCTGACCAGATACTACAGAGTCTTCACAAAGACAGTTCAGTAGAGTCTTTTACTTCCCTCTTATACTTCACAAGCCATGTCTTCATTGCTCTCAACACTCTTCTAAGCATCTGCAAAAAAGTTCACTGAGCTCACAACACTTGATGGCTTTTATAGCCCAGAGTTCCAAAGTACTTCCAGGATCCTCCTGCAAGTCACCGTGGTCTGGTCTGTCACAACAGTATCCCACTATTCTGGGAACAATTTGCCTTTGTTTGGATTATTATTGCTGTGATAAAACAGCATAGCCAAAGGAAGTTGGAGAGAAAAAGGTTCATTTGGCTTATACTATTATATTAGTGTTCATTAGTGAAGGAAGTCAGGACAGAAACTCAAAAATGAAAGTACCTGGCGACTGGAACTGATGTAGAGACCATGGAGAGGTACTGCTTACTAGATTACTCCTCATGGCCTGCTTAGCCTGCTTTCTATAAAACTCAGTACCACAAGCCTGGGATGATATCACCCATAGTGGGCTGGACCCTTCCTGTCAATCACTAATCAAAAAAAAAAAAAAAGTTTCACATGTTTATCTACAGGCAGTTTTTATGGAAGCACTTTCTCATTTGTGGTTGATTATAGACTGTGTCAAGTTGACATAAAATTAGTCAACATACTTGCCCACCAGGAATGAATCCTCCAGCTCAGTTTGAATTTGATTTTTCTGTGTCTTGCAACCAAGACATAAAGCATCTTCATTAATAAGGTAGTGTTGGCTGGCAGCCAGAAGCAGTAGCAGCTGCAATATTGTTTGGGTGACCTGGTCATCAACTCATAGGCAAGTAGTTCACCCTCAGAACAGGGATTTTCATTTAATAATCTATGGCTGCTGGGAACAGCTTTATCCATTTAGAAGACTACAGCACCTCTATTGTCTTCTTATTCAAAATAACTACTTCCAATAAATATATATACATGTATATATATGGTGTTATATATAGTTATTTACTTATATGTATATGGTGTTAAAATTTGAGTATGAAGTTGTTGACATTACCTATACTTTGGGCCCTGCTAGTTTCTTTAAAGGAGAGGGCAAGAAGGCACAGAATTAATTTCTTAGACTCAGGGAACTAGTTGAAATGAACAAGTTTAATTTATTGAGGATGGGTAAGCTTTCTTATACCTCCATCCAGAGAGCAAGGAGCAGCAGAACTGGCGACCAGAATGGAAGAGATATGTACTTATGTCTTAAACAGAGACAACAATAGCAGACAAAAATAAAAGCTAAAAAATAACTGAGTAATAACAAAAGTAATCATAAACAAAGAGTACTTTATAGCCATACCAAGAGCCCCAGGTTGGGTGACAATTGATGATGGATGGTGTCTATGCTTTGGGCCTCACTAGTTGCCCTTGGAGAAGGGACAAGAAGCCATGGATTTAACGTCTTAAACTCCAAAAACTAATTAAAACAAACAAATTTAATTTATTAAAAAAGGTGTAAGCCTTTTTTATACCCTCCATCAAGCCATAAAAGGGTGTGAGGTTATTTGCTTTGTGGGCATCTGCTACTATGGTATAGTTATCTCTCCCTAATCCAGGATATTTCACATTAGGAATCCACCCCTAGATAAATCCCAGGTTGTCTTATAAAACTAACATCTACCCAAAGGTTCCTCATAGCTACTTTAAAAAGTGCTATCAACATATATTTTAAAATACCAGCTATACTCCATTTAAACTGTCTAAGACCAAGCTGGCCCCTAGGTCCTTAAAAGCCTTTTGAGCATGTACATTCCACATAAAATGCCACTCAAAAACTTATATACTGAATGATTTGTGTCATTTGAGAGGTGTGGCAACCTCAGGTAGCGAGGCCCAGCAGAATGTAGTTCACTAGTGGCACATCCTTGAAAATTTCTCCTGGTCTCTGGCACCCTCATAACTTTTTATGCTTCCTACCTATTTTAAAATAAAAATTCTCCTCTGCAACACATTCCACGGTAATGATGTTATACTCAAGTGTGTGTGGCCAGATAATGACAGGCTAACCTCTGTGAATCTCTGAATCTAAATAAAACCTCTCTCAAGTTGTTCTTTCAGGTATTTTGCTTTTCTGTGAAAGAAAAAATTATCATGTGATTTTTGAGTACCTCATAGTGTGGCTGTTTGAGTAACACATTTTAATATGTGTATCAGCAGAAGCCTCAGAGTTCCTGATAGTAATAAATGATCCATAGGGACGTGCTAAAGGGTAATTTACATATTTAACATAAAGCAATTTCTCTTTTCTGTTTGTGGACACTCTGGAAGCAGGTAAGATCCATCCATAAATAAATAAACTTGGAGGGCACTTAGAGATTTTCTAGTCTTGTCACAATTTTGTTATTTAACTTTTTTTAGTTTAATTATAAATACATAATGCATTATTTTCTTCAAATATGTCTTTCATCCTTGGGTAATGATCTAATTCTTCACATTCAGTTTTGAACCAATGTTGCTAGCATTTCAAAAAATCTCCTGATCATATCACTAATAATATGCTAGAATTTTCATTCTAGTGTCACTATGCCTCAGAAGGACTGTTTCTAACCTGATGTCAGAACATGGCTTGCATTTCCACACTTCTGGTTTAACCACTCCAGAAAAACCTCTAATATCCAAATATTTTCTATTACTTCTTAGATTAGTTGTATACTGCAGTGTGTGAGATATTCCCCCATATTTCAGACATAGTTGTATATGCCTATAACTGCACTACTTATAAGACTAAGGCAAGATGATCATCTATTTGAAGGCAGTGTGTACCACCCAGCAAGGCAAAATCCCAAAGGACAAAAATCATACAACCTATAAACAATTGAAGTGACTACATTTATATATTATACCTCATAATCTATTGGATAAGAAATTCAGACATGCTTAGCTGTTTCATCTGTATAAGTTTCCTTTAAGTGTTACAGCTAATGCTTGGGCTAGACCTACAGCTAATGTCAAGGTATAGGGTCTGGATAATCTCACAGTCTTCCTCACAGGGTTTGTGGCATCTGGCAGCTGTGAGAAGTTGAGATTTTAATTTTTGTTGGCCAAAACCAGCTCTCGATTTCTTACCACCATCTCTCTATTAGGAAGAACCCAAAAGTTAAGTGAAAGAACATGCCAGGCCTTTTTGTGATCTAATCACAGAAACTGTAGAGCATCATTATTGTTACACTCTGTGTATTAGATGTAAGCCTCTATGTCCAATCCACATTCAAGGGTGCAAGAGGGTATTAAGCATGGGCTGAAAGAACCAGAAGAAAGAGATACAGTAATAAAAACAGTCTGGCACTGGCATAAAACAGACTTGTGAATCAATGGAATCAAAGAGAAGACCCCAACCTTAATTCACACACCCATGAACATCTGATTTTTGGCAAAGAGGCTAAAAATATACAATAGAAAAAAGATACTATCTTCAGCAAATGGTACTGGCATAACTGGATGATAGTATGTAGAAGAATGCAAATAGATCCATATCTATCACCCTGCACAAAACTTAAATTCAAGTGGATCAAAGACCTCAACATAAACCCAGGTACACTGAACATGATAGAAAAGAAAATGGGAACACATTGGCACAAGTGACCACTTCCTAAGAATAATATCAGTGGCACAGACACTAAGAATAACAATTAATAAATGGGAACTCCTGAAACTGAGAAGCTTTTGTAAGTCAAAGGACACAGTCAATAAGACAAAACAGCCTACAGAAAGTAAAAAGATTTTCACCCTACAAGGGACAAAGGATTGATGTCTAAAATATATAGAGAACTCAAGAAACTAGAGCCCCAAACCCCAAATAAGAAGTTTAAAAAAATGACATCCTAAAATTTGTAGGCAAATGGTTGGATTTGGATAGTATCATCCTGAGTGAGATAACACAGGCCCAGAAAGATAGACATGGGATGTACTCTCTTATAAGTGGATTTCAGACAAAAAACAAAGAATATTCAGGCTGCAAAACACAACCACTGAATAGTTTGGAATTAAGAGACATCCAGGGATCCCCTGGGAAGAGAAAATATAGAAAATCTGAGTAAATTGGGATCATAATGGATAGTGATCAAGGAGAGGTGGGAACAAATCATGAGAGAAGGAGATGGTCAAGTGAGAGGAGCAACAGAGAGGGAGAAAAAGAGATGGATATCTTGATAGAGGAAGCCAATGTGGGGCTAGAAAGAGGCCAGGTACTAGGGAAACTTCCAAAATCCCACAAAATGTCCCTGGCTAGGACTCCAACCAATAGTGGAAGGGGTTACTAAACAGAACTTCCCTTATACTAAAATGAATGACCACCCTAAGTGTCATTATAGAATCTTCAACTAGCAATGAATAGAGGCAGAAACAGAGATCCATAGCTCAGCACCAGGTCGAACTCCCAGTCCAGCTAAAGAGAAAGAGACAGGAGAGTGCATATTAACAAATGGGTCAGGATCATGAGGAGGACACCAGCAGTGGAGATGGCTGGCTGAAGCTATTGGGAGCTCACTGACTCAGAAATAATCCCCGAGGAACAGTTAGAGAAAGGAACTAAACCCGCTAAAGGTAGATGACTGTCAAACAGTGTAGGCAGTTTGTGGAGCCTCTTGTAGTAGGACTGGACTCTGTTCCTGGTGCATGAACTGGAGCCCATTCTCTACAGAGGAACACTTAACCCATCCTTATTACTGGATGAGAAACTTGGACCTACCTCAACTGGATATGCCAGACTGAAGTGACTTGCCTTGGGACTTCTTGCCCTCTTTGGGGGAATGGATGGGGGATAGGGGTAAGGGGAGGCTGAGGGAGGATTGGGAGGGACTGGGAGGAGGGAAGAAAGGGGAAGCAGTGGTAGATATGAAAAAAATTTAAATAAATAAAGACCCAGAAGAAAACTGTAGGATTCTTTCAGAGGTTTGCCACCACCCTAACCCCTAAGAGTATTATATTTTCCTGCTGCAGAGACAGTTTTTCAGGTTATACACAAAGTGGTAAAACCTGGCACTTTAAATTTGGTATCACCTCAAAGAATTTCACCATGAAAAATAGCCCTCCTGGGGTATTACCTGGAAGTTCTTTAAAACGATTCATTGATTACTGGCAATGGGAAATAGCAGGTCTCACACACAGGGCAATGTAGCACTTAGCTTTCCGGTAAGAGTGGAAAGCACAGATCATGATTTCAAACCAGGAAGGAAAAGAAATGGCGCTTGAGATCAGGAAGGAGAAGAGAAGGGGAAAATGTGGACTAAGGTCAACTGGAAGGGAGTCTTCGACTAGAAGAAATAAGATCTCTGTGTTGAAAATACAAAGTTATAAATGTGTTGGCTCGCTCCACCAAATCCAGACATGACGTTATTGATTTCATCCCTCAGAGTTTATGAATTAGAACTCTAACGAGATTAATCCTGGTCTCCACTCTAACCCCTCTGCTGAGAGGTGGTAGCCTCCAGGCCCATAGCTCTGACAACAGATGGCATATGCTAACGTGAGATCTTCACTGTTTTCTCTAAGTGAAGAGCTTCTTGGGCACTTGGCTTAGAAACAAAGTTGTGGGAGGCTTTGTGCAATGCACATGTTATACATGTAGATGACACAGGGTAAATTTAGAATCACATTTGATTCTGCCCTAGAAGTCAAACAATAGTGCTTGGAAGTCAAGTTAAAAGCCTGGGGTGTGTGTGTGTGTTTTAGTGTTGCTGCTTATTTTGACAGTGACCTAGGGCAAACACCTCTGAAAGTTTCATTTACCCTTCTGTAAATGAGGCTCTACATGATGGACGAGAATCATGTGACACAGTAATTAAGGGGAATTACATTTGAAAATTTTATAAGGTGTGATTGTTATGTGGTAGAAACGTTTCAACTATTTTGAGGATGAGCCTTGCCTGTGGTTTCTGTTTTTTATTAGTTAAATTTTTGCTTTGACTATTCCATACATATATATCTACATATATATATATACGTATATATATATACCTACATATATATACAAACCTATATATTTCATTCTGATTATGTTCACCCCACCTTATCTTTCTCTTAAAGCCCTGTGAAATCCTCTCCCTTTGCCATACAGGTCTCTTTTCCATGCCCCATATTTTTATGTTTGTGATCCATTGAGATTTACCAGAGTTAACTGTGTAACCAGAAGTGTGGAAATATCCAATTCAGTCAGGTGGGCTTGCCAGTGGATATACATCTAATGATTATGCCTCCACATTCTCCATCAATAGCCAATAGTTCAACAAGGAGGGGTGGGGGCCCCATGAACATCTCTGATCCACAGCAGGGTTTTGGCAGTTTCAGACTTGTGCAAGCCTAGTATAGGTGAGCAAGGTTGTTTGCAATGGATCTATACATTTTGGAGAGTGGGAGAGAAGGAGGAAGAGAGGGAATATGAGAGAGAGAGAGAGAGAGAGAGAGAGAGAGAGAGAGAGAGAGAGAGAGATTACTCATAGAAGGACCTGATGCTTTTCAGCCCTGGAGGTGGCTGCAGTCTACACAGATCTCCATTTATCAATGGAGATCTAATGGAATATTTGGTTTTTAAGAACTAATGAAGGAAGAAGCAAAGGGTTGAAAAAGTAAATTTACAGCTTGCAGAAAATCATGTACATTTTCTTCTATGCCTAAAATTCAAGTCTACAGTGCAATAAGCAACACATCTTTTGTGATTTGTGAGATGTCCCCAGAGAGTAGAGAGTTTTCAATGGCAAAGTTCCAGTCTTTCTTTTCTTACAAACCTAAGTCCACACTCACAGTAATCTTAGTTATTTTCTGCAAACACCTCCCCCAGTCTTACTGTTATCTTTATGGTTTAAAGACAAAAGACAGAGGGAGTGAAGAAATGTAAACTATTGCAATTATGACCTGACCAGGCAGTCTGAATCAAAAAAATGTTGGAAGGAAAATTTTAGTTTGGATGTTAGATAACACAAAATATTTCCATACTGAAAAAATTGACCCTGGCGATGGGCTTTAAGAAATCCATAAACTAAGTAAGAGAAGACAAATAAGAGCATTGCAAGGATCAATCTTCTCACCAGGCAAAGGGAAGATGGGTGTGAGGAAGTCATGGAGGAAAGAAAATCATCTGTCTGTTCCTCCTCTTGCAGCTCAGAACCTTTTCAAGAGGTCTGTGAAATCTCACTGTGATTTGTAAAATTGACTTACCTGAAAAGAATCGTGATTTTAACCCACTTTAGTAATGGCAGTATCAGAACATCTCTCTCTCTTCCCCTTTCTCTCTCTCTCTCTCTCTCTCTCTCTCTCTCTCTCTCACACACACACACACACACACACACACACACACACACACACACACACACACACAAAGCCCCAAAAGGTTCCCATTGACCAACCCCAAAGCAGGGCTGGGGAATAGTTTTCAAACCTTTTGCAGCATGAAGAGAGTTCAAGGGCAAATGTGAATAGTTCTTGTCTCTGATGATGGCTTCAGACAGCTTCTTCTGTAATGGCTTCTCAGACTGGGAAGATGAGTTCATGAAACAAGACGAATATTATGTGCAGATAGCTTTCAATTGACTATTGCTGATGGAGCTGGCATTCTTACTTGCATTTTATTGGCATCAGAAACCTCAAGGATTCCCAGGATTCAGAATAAACATAAAAACAAACCAACAAATAGAAACTGAACAGCACTTTGTGCTCGGTACTGAACTGAGTGCCTACTGTCCAGATAATATTCATCAACTTGTCACTTAGTCTCAATTCAGTGAGCTTTTACATGAAGCCTGCCATATATTATTTACTAAATATATTTTCTTGTCTATATTCAGAAATTCAATTAACTTGTTGCCTATTTCTGATTATAAGACATATATTTCCTCATATCTTTTTTTGCACATACCTGTAAATTTGATAATTAAAAATAGATTTCACAAAAAGCATTCTCAAAGTTGTGTTTTAAGGAGAATTGTGCTGTATTACTTCTAAACTTAGAGGACATGAGTGTTTAAGGGTGTGGAAGAGTTATTGGTCTTATGCATAGACAGACGGCAGCAAGATGGGGCTCTAAGAAGGGTTCAGGCCTCAGCATTAAAGACAAACAAAACACAGGGGCCTCTGATATAAGAATCAGAATCCTTAATTTATTTCCAAGTGCTGTATAAGGTACTAATTTTATGTGGGTGCTTCTGCCCCAAACACTTTGGAATCGTGTATAGAATATTTTAAAAATTATTTTAGATCTAGAGTTGAGTTCAAAAGGAGGAAAGTCAGCTTCTTTAATGAAGATATGAAGAGCTCTCAGCGAGAAGGTTTGTCTGGTGAAGACCTCTGATGGCTGTAGTTTGGGGACCTGAGATAGGACAGAAGATGTTGGATATCTTTGAAATGGGATAGCACTAATCATAGAGTTACTTGAACAATGCTGGGGGTGAGGGTTGAAAGCTATGCCTTCCATGAATCTGTAGCTAGAAAATTCTGTTTCCTGTTAGGAATATGAGATTTGCAGAAACCACAGTGAGATATAAGGGAGATTTAAAGCTAAACTCTAATTTATGATATGTAGAGACATGTGAATTGGTATTATATATATAATGAGCAAGTAAAGTGTGAAGATCTTGGAAATAGCAGTTCATATCTCAGGGCAGAAGAAGATTAATTGGAAGAAGGATGGAGAAAAATACAACACCTCAAAGTCAAAGATGTGATGTGCATGTAGTAGTTTAAATTAATTGTCCCCCATAAGCTCATAGATAGTGGCATTATTAGGATGTGTGGCTTTTTTGGAGCAGGTATGTCCTTGTTGGAGAAGTGTGTCATCGTGAGAATGGGCTTTGAGCTTTTCTATGCTCAAAATACTGCCCAGTGTGACAATCACCTTTCTGTGGCCTCCTGAACAAGATGTAGCCAGTACCATGTTTTCCTGCATGCTGCCATACTCCCCACCATGATGATAATGGACTGAACCTATAAAAATGTAAATGAACCACTCAAAATAAATGTTTTCCTTTATAAAAGTTGTCATGATCATGGTGTCTCTTCACAGTCATAGAAAACCCAATTAAGACAGAAGTTGGCATCAGGGATTGGGATAGTATTGTGATAGGCCTGCCCATGCTTTTGTTTGGAGTAATACAGATTTTGGGACTGTTGATTCGAAAATCAGCTAAGCATTATAAGTGCTACTTAATGGGCCATACTAGTAGAAACATGGAAGACAGCGGCTCTGAATATGATTTGATAAACTGTGGGGGCCTTCCTCAAAAGGTTGCAGAGGAGAAAACTTTTAGTATGTTTTCTAGAGATGATTCTTGTAATACTGTGGTGAAGAAAGTGACTGTTTTTGCCCTTGTCCCAAAAGTTTTTTTTAAGGCCTAAGTGAAGAGCTTTGGATTAATTCTGTTGACAGAGAAAATGTCAAAACAGCCCAGTATAGATTGTGTTGTGTGGTTATTAGTAGTAACTATAATAAAGATTTATAATGAAAAGGAGAAATCTGAGCAAATAAAAATTTAAAAAATGTGCAGATTGAGAAGAGGGGCATCAGGAAGTAAAATAAAGCTAAATGCTACGTTAAAGTAGATAAACAGATAGAATAAAGGAAATGATGACCTTGGGGCAAGATCCCACCCAGCTAAGTTTCCAGCTTGTTAAAAGGAATTAAAGAAAAGCTTTAAGAATTATAAAAAGAACTAAAGCACACCTTTAATCCCAACACTGGAAAAACAGAAGCTCACAGATCTCTGAGTTTGAAGCCAGCCTGGTCTACAGAGCAGGTTCCAGGACAGCCAAGGTTTGTCTCTGAAGGGCATAAAGCTGGTAAGATGTAATTGAACAAGGGGGCCACATTTCAGCCCCAGCAGGAACAGAACTTGGAATATTTGACCACATGGTTCTGGCTTTAGAGTTAAGGATAGAAGAAATGAGCTATGGAATTTTCCCAAACATCTATGGAAAGCCACCCAAGGCAGGCATTGTCAGGGCTGTTCCTGAATGAAGGTCCAAAGTGGTCATTACATGAAGCATTGAAGTGGAAACATGGATTACCTTGGAGAACTCAAGATGTTAGAGATGCCAGAGTCATCTGCCAAGGAGAGCTGATAATAGGAATTAGAACCAGCCCAAGAGAGCAAAGTGTGTTGTAATCAACAAAACTGAATGGAGTTGGAGATCTGAATAGTGTTTTTGATATCAGACATGGAGATACAGAGTTTGGAGTTTCTCAGTTGATTTTCAGTCTTGCTTTGTTCCAATACTTCCTTATTATGCTCACTTCCCTATGTTTTGGAATGGAAATGTATATTCTATGCCATTATATGTTGAGAGTATGCTTTCTGTTCTTTTGATTTTCTAGGGGATTTCATTTAAGAGTTTGCATGAGTCTCAGAAGAGACTTTGGACTTTTAAGTATTATTGAGACAGTGATAGACTATGGGGACTCTTGAAGTTGGACTAAATGCATTTTGCATTATGATTTTGTTTAAAGCCTGTGGGGTCAGGGAGTGGAATGCTGGTAATTTGAATATGTAGCACCCATGAGCTCATAGAGATTAGTACTAATAGGAAGTATGGCTTTGTTGGAGTAGGTGTTGGAGGAAGCATGTCACTGTGGTGATGGCTTTGCCTAGAGCTTTGCCATGTAGGCAAAGGTAGGTGGCTGGCACACTTGCAGATGTCTACTTGCATGTGCCATCTTTTTCATTTTTGCTGAGATTACAGGCCTCTGTCATAATCTGGCTTTTTACATGGATTCTGGGACTTGAACGTAGCCCTCCACACTTGTGAAGCAAAAACTTTACTGATTAAGCCACTTCCCGATTTTTGATAAGATATTAACACTTTGAAAATATTAATAATAACAGAAAAAATTATAAAGCAATGTGTGTGTGCATAATGTGTATTGGGTGATTCTAATAGTTTTTGAAAATGCTTGTGAGTGATCTTGGAAAAGTAAACTTCCATAGAACTCTGCACATAGGCCTCAAAACCATTTTAATATTTCTGTATAAAACATCTGCCCCTCAGCACACCATCAATGCAGTCCAGAAAGCTACTTGGAATCAGAAAAGACAGAGAACTGGTACTAGGAAGCAGATAAGACCTAGCCTACTCAATGTGAGACTGAGGAATCCAAGCACATTCAGCTTAGTGATACTAGAATCTGATGGACACACATTAGCATTAAACACAGTAAACAAATCCAGAGGCTAGGTTGGCAGAACCAAATGCAAAATTGCTTTATTAGAGCATAGTCTCAAGATGGGACACCGAAGCCATCCCTGCAGCAGACTCATTGACAACTTAAATTCACAACCACACAAGCCAGTATGACTTCAAGTCAGGATGCATAGTAAAGGACAGCTAATGATCAACTAATAGTCAATTTATGCCATGAATACTTTAAGCTTAAGATAGAAGATATGTATATAGGAAGATGGACAAATGATATCAAATATGTTTGATAATGCCTTAAGTAATCATATTCTTTTATAATTGCCTAAAATTATATACAACCTCTCTGTCTCTCTCTCTGTCTCTCTCTCTCTCTCTCTCTCTCTCTCTCTGTGTGTTTCTGTTTATAATAAAGTTGTGATAATTAGGGTGACAATAATTCCCACAAAGTCATAGATTATCTAACAGAAAGCCCATTATCAAGCTTGAGAAAAGTCTAACTGAGTTGTTGGTCAGGGGACCCCAAGTGACTCTCAAAACAGCAAGGTCTATTGTTGCTGCCCTTAGTTGCCTCTTACAGGTTGAAAGTAAATACTTGTGACTGAAGATACTTCATAGTTCAGACACAAGTCTCAGATATATCTACAATACAATTCCTGCACCTAAAGCCTAAAGACCCTCTTAGAAGACAGGGTGGAAAAACTGTAAGAGCCAGTGAATCAGGAAGTTTTCTGTAGGATGCTGTCTCTTAGAAATGACAGGGCAGCTACATCCATGTTACCTCAACAATATGGCTGCCTCAACAAGATCTGCATGGGAATGACACCATTAGACATGTTAATATGGAAGGGAAATTTCAAGGAGGTCTCTAGACAGAGAACTACAGGCAACTTGCGATGGAGGAGACACACACACACACACACACACACACACACACAGAGAGAGAGAGAGAGAGAGAGAGAGAGAGAGAGAGAGAGAATAAGCCTCTCCCAGGGATGAGCTCCCTAATTGGTTATCCAGTACAAAGTGGTCAGCACTGGAATTATATGCACACAAGACATGCTTATGAGACTAAGCAGATGGTACTTATGTATTTCTACATAAACATGTAGGAATAATAATCAAAGAAAAAGAGGTCATCAATAGAAAAACAAATGAGGCAGAAACATGAGAGAGTTTAGAGGGAGAAAAGAGATGGGGTAGTGATGTAATTATACTTTAAATTTTTAAATAATAATGTAAGAAGACATGCAACAGGCAAGAAGAGAGGACCATACTGATTGATATCCTATGTAGTAAAATGCCTGAATACTGGAACAGGGATAGAAAGAATTCTGGAGTGACTAAGATTTCAAAGGAAACCACCAAAATGACAGAAGTGGGAAGTCTTACTGCCACCCTTACAGAAGAGACTAGGAGGTGCTGAGAAAGACAAGATTAACCTATCAGAGAAGAGGACAGAAGGAAAGGAAAAGTACCGCATTTGCCCAGCAGAGAGCCCAGAGCTGGTGGATCTCCAAACAAAACAAACAAAAAAAACCAAATGTAAAACCCAGGAGAATGGAAGAAACAATATAGGGAAAGATATGCACAGATCAGACTAAAAGAAAGAAGGTCAAAATATAGAGGGAGCATATTTTAAAATCTACATGATACTGTTCTATGCAGATATATACATTTGCAAGTCACTTCTCCAGTCTATTTGTCAGCTATTTGAATAATGCTGACATTTTTGAACCATATTGTTGTACTGTGTGTGTGTGTGTTAGAGAGAGAGAGAGAGAGAGAGAGAGAGAGAGAGAGAGAGAGAGAGAGAGAGAGAGAGATGCACATGTGCTTTATAAATTTTGATTTTAGGTTATCAGTGCTTAGATCTTAGTGAGAGCTAGACGATCACTGTTGTCGTCATTATTTTCAAAAGCCTCGCTGCTCACATTTCTTTACTTTGCCTGTGAATCCACCTGTCCAATATTGTGGTTTTTATCTTTCCTCTTTATTTCCTAAAGTACTCTTGTCCTTTTATTTTTCATTGTTCTTGATCATTTTGCCTTAGACATGCCTAGTCCCTGGGCTTTCCTAGACCCTGGGCTTTTCTATGTTCATGATGCCCTGATTATAATTTAGGAAGTTTTATTTCTGCTTTTATAAAATGTTGCAGCCTCTTGTATAATTATGGCTTAATGTGATATATTTAATCATCTATGTATGCAAGCTGTGTCGACTATATCTCCACTGTGAGGACATAACAAACATCCTGTTGCTTCTTTCTTCTTTCTTATCAATACTAACCAATACTATGGCATTTTGTTGGTTCTTATAGTACTTAGCTTTATGACATAAAATGGTAGCCTTTATATTATTTTCAGCTCTGCATATGTTGACTGCGATGTAATGCAAGAAACCAATTTTACTTATACTTCTAAGTACTTTTACTTATACTTAAAATTAGTTTAATTATGTTTGTGTTATGTATATGTATTTTCTATTGTGTTTGTTTTACATATAATCTTCAAGAGATATATTAAAGGGTTCTCCTAGCTGAAATCCAAAATTGTTTATATATCTTACTCTTAAAATTTGAAATCCAATAGTATTTTTGTTTCTTTAAAAACAAACACATTTTAAAAGACAGAATTTTCTTCTACAGAAAAGATAACAGGATTGAAAGGCAGAAATCAAAGAAAGTACAAGTGTTTACAACATAAAAAAGAGGCAAAGAGCAGACTAATTCAACAGTTTTTATAAAATGTCATCAATAAGTAAATTCAAACTTTCTTAATGTGGAAATATTATGCATGTGATAATAAAAGTATTGCAAGACAAAGGTGCTATTTGTTTAGTGAATGAAGCAGCTCTGCCTTACATCATCTGCACAGTGCCTGAGAAACATATTTTCATTCTTTCACCAGGATTATTAGAGCACACACCCTCAAACATATTTCTATGACTGCTTGACAAGCATCCAAGAGCCACAGCCTGCATTGTTGGTCAGCTAAGCCAACTTCATTTTACAATAGACTATACACTTTCCAATGAGTTTGCCTTTTACCTGAAACTCCCTGTGCATCTCATGTAAACCCCTCCCCAAGAAAATAGTCCCTGATATTTATTATGTTGGAATGAAGGCCACCCAGATTTGATCTGAGCTTTCTCTGTGGTGTTAGAGACCATCTAACTGTCTGCTGAATGGCCATTGCCAGTGCAGAAGTTCAAGTGAATGACTTTCAGGTCATGCACGGGCAGTTTAGAATGGACTTACAAACATCATTATTCAATCATGCTTGCCCTACATTGCTCCTTATTGTACCGAGGGTTCATAAGCAGAGGATGTCTCCTACTGTTTTAAATATGCCAATCATGACCATATTTTTAACTTAGCCCTATATCATCCTTTCATACATGTATTATCATAAGACTTTCTCCTTACTTTATTGTAAACTAGGCATGACATAGGACAGTATTTATTATCATTGCCCAATAAGTATTTAGATATGCCAAAAGATTCACTATTGCTTGTGTGCTTATAACCATAGATATAGCTAAATGGCTCTTATAATTTCTAAGTTTTAACCACTTTGCATGAAATACACTCAATAATGATAGTGTTTACCTACCAGCCTACCCTCCTGAGACTGTCTCCTCTGTATGTGTTAAAACTGACTTCATTGCTTCCAACACAGAGATGGTTCTCCATCAGTATGTCCATTGTGTCAGGCAAAATACAAATTGGCTCTCTGCCAAGCTCTGCCCCAGACATTAGTTCTGTGTTCCCCATGTGAATTCTGCCTTCCTTACAGAGTTCAGGTATTTAATCACTTCGTGTTCATACAATATCACTGTGCACCCTGGGAAGCTGTACCACATTGCTGTTTTTATTGTGTCACTCACTCTCCTTGCTGGTTTGTTTTTAAAGCTTTAGCTGAGCCCTTAGCCAAAGGCTGTTTCCTTTACATATGTTGTCTAGAAGTATGTAGGAATTTCGCCAAGAGGCACTATAATGACTGTTGGAAATGGGACAGATTTTAGGGTCGGTTAGATGTGTTCAAGAGATCTGGCTTTATTGCTCACTTATGGAGCAACTCAGAATGTTCACTTCTCAAAATCTATTCTTTGTTTGTAAGTCTGCATGCTGTATTTGTGTCACAATTGTGAAAAATAAACGTAAAAGCAAATAACTAGGCAATTTATAAAAATTCTTATATGTAGATGTATGAACAAAAGAAAGGTTTTATAGAAGAATACACCTTAACTATACTTTAGGAAAAAATAGTCATTAGCATAAGAAAATGGTATTTCTAGACTTGTTTTTTAGTTTTAACATTTATGTTGCAGGAAATGTTACACAAGTTTGGTTTTATATGCCTCAATCCAAGAGTAGACATTTATTTACTACGTATGAAAACTGCTAAGCCCCATGGGAAAACCTGTGCAAACTGTGCAGGTCTGGCAATTGGGACCATATAAACTAAAGCTAGAAGGAATGTAAGGGCAACACAGCCTGAGGCCACTGTCAGAAAAATACCCTGAAAACTGAAAGATGCTTTGCAAATTGAAAGGAAGGAAGAATTCAGATCTGCCAAAATTATAGCACTTTAGAGAGGAAAATATATTTGAACTAGATGTAGTAAGAAGTACAAAACAACCTACCCAAAGGCATGAACAAAGGAATTGTGGGAAATGGAAATATGGTTTAATGGCCTTTCAGTTGGTAACAGGCCTGTGAATTATAGTGGGTCCCAAGATCACAATAGAATTGGAAAATTCCTGTAAACTATTATTCATCATCACAGCCTCCTGTGTTGATTACTTGCTGGTGGTGATACTGTAAAAACATGGATCCTATGTAACAAACCAAAGACTGTGCTTCCCAGTCTTCGGAGCAAAGAATATTACACTGTTTAATCATTGTTTTAGAGTCTGCTCCTATCTGTAAAATCAATGTATAAAAAACAATATTTCTTTGTTAAACAGGACACCATGTTGTATAGGCACTAATCTCATAATATAATGTTTGCTATGATTCTCAACTGCCTCCAGAGTAAGCAAATAGTTGACCTACACCATCAAGGTATGCACAGCATCTTTGATGCTCAAAAAAAGGATAAAAATCTCATAATGTCATGTTTCTCAGGACTCATTCCGTTATGTCTTATATGTCTGTAAAAAGCTGCTGGCAGACATGGCCATTTTATTATGTACCAGATTAGCTGATAAATACTAAACATCGCTTATTTTCTAAAATGTTTACAAAGGCACTATATCCATATAATAAAAATAGATAATGAGGCTTTGGTGTTAGATGCATAAGGTGAAACATCTAGGAAAATCCAGTCTTTCTTTTTGAATCAAGCTCTACATGATTCTAAATTCACAAAGACTGTGCTGTATATCCCATTGATAAGTCTTCTGAGTCTACAGAAGTTAAATGGTAGCTCATTTTACAGTTGGAGATGGATGACTGTCAGTCAGAAAGAAACAAATGCATTTTTGATGAAAAAGTACACAAAAAGAATGTGTTCTTTCAAATCAAAGATTTTGTAAAGAAGTGACACAATAATTGAAATTTTTAAAAATTCAAATGGGATTGGACTATGAATGATGGTAAAGTTTAAGAGAATTAACTTGGAAACTGTTAAGGAGGAAGAACAGGAATCAGAGAGAGAGCTCACTTGGCGAAGCACTTGCTCTGACAGTAGGAAGTTCTAACTTCAGTCCCCAAATCTGCATAGAAGGATCCAGTCATGTGCTAGTGACTCTGCATAGTGGCTACAGACATTTGCTGTGCAAACCTGTGACAAACCTGGGTTCAAGTCCCCAAATCCACATAAGGAGAAAGGAAAGAAATAAATGTGCAGTTTTCCTCCAAGACCCACATGCATAATATGGGATATTTACCTGCTCACATCATACAGAGAAACACACACCACAGCTACAATCACCACACACAACACATACATGAACACACATACAGCACACACACACACACACACACACACACACACACACCATGATAAATACTTTTTGTAAAGACTGGGTTGGTAACTCCTGGTTGTGATCCCAGAGTTAAAAGACAGAGGAATACGGATATGTGGGCATGCTGGCCTGCCAGCCTTGACTACTAGGTGGTCCTGGCCACTGTGAAACCCTGCCTCAAATAAAAATGGCATCTGAGGAATTACACCCATATTTATTCTCTTACCTCCACATGACCTTCATACGTGTATATCACACACACACACACACACACACACACACACACACACATACACACAAACACACAAAATTCAATGACTTAGGGACCTGTTATAGTAGATTAAGAAACTATTCTGTAATAAATCTTTCTAAGAATTATTAGATGGTATAATAAATCATCTTATACCATTCAGATATGAAAATTAATTACTATTTGACAAAATAGGGATAAAGCAATAGTGTGCTGTAGTGTAATAGAGAATTTGATTGACACTTTTTGGGATCTCCCAAGTACAGAAAGATATTTGTCATTTATTAACACTCTGTGGGCTCATATATAAATTTATATTATTACAGAATACTGACTCAAGATGAAGGACATCACTGGAAATTCTAAAAATAATTAAAGCATGAACTCAGTTACATGGTCCCAGAATGTGGAACTCTGCCAGTCTTGTCCTATGTGCCATCTTCTTTGGCTAGCTCTGACTCCTTATTTACTTGGTTTTTTTCTTTTAGTTTAGGGGTTTTGGGAGAAGTTCTTTTTTTAAGATAAAAAAATATATTTTTTGAGGCCGGGTCTCACATTGTAGATCAGGCTGGCTTCAGACTCATGGAATCTTACTACCTTGTCTCTTAAATACTTGAGGTACAGGCATGACTCACCATGCTTTACTTTATATACTTCATAATAAAACTATAATAGATACTTTTCCTCATAGCCACTCTAACAAATTAGAGTGGGAACCTCTGAATTTGTAGTCATTTTTTAAGAAGTGCACATGGCCTGTTTCCCCTATTTATCTCTAGTTTTTAAGCAAGGAAGTCTTATCTGGACTTGGGTCATTTCCCTGCATCCCTGAATATCTGTAAAACTCTCTGTGGATATTAGACTCTATAAGCATGAAAGACTGTTACACAAGGTGCAAAGATTGCGGTCTAAGCACAGTCTCCAGCATGCTTTAAAATGCTTGTGGATTACTTACAATACACAATACAATGTAAACCCAATAGTTATTATAATGTACTATTTAGATAATGGTAATAATAAAAATATGATAGTACATATGTAATTTATTTTTTTTTTGAAATTTATCAATGTGCTGTTGATTGAATTTGAATATATAAAACTCAGACCCAGAAGGTGATAGAGTAAAGTTTCATCAGATGGAAGTAGGTAAAACCTAGGAGATGGGGTCCTGTGTCAAAGAATTTTGCTTACTGATGTTCTAAAACATAAACACACATACTCATGTGCACACCCCTATACATACACCTGAATTTCAAATGAGCAGGCTTTTAGAGGACCAGGCATGATCTTATTCCATGGAGCTTTTAGACATCTGGCCTTGTTTAAAGGGCATGTGAGGAGAATTATCATTTCTTTAATAGCATCTGGACTTGAACTTTCCCACAAGTCTGGTCATGGAGAGATTTCCCAAGGAATTCTGTTCTGGATAGTATATACATCTGACTTCTCAGAAAAGCCAAGAAAGTTAGAGAAATAAAGAATACCCCAAGGAAACAGAGATGCGCTGAACTGCAATGTCACACATTCCTCAAGACAACATAATACATAGGAGCAGAGGGGGCTCTGTGGGATAACAGTCAGAAATTTGGAGAAAATTCTGGCTCAGAGTAAGCAGATTTAATTCTCCCAAAGAGTCTTGCTTTTCCTAGCCCACAGTGGATTTAAAGTTATAACTTGAGTGGCTATTCCCAGCTCAGTTGATTTCTCACGAGCAATTTATATTCACATCCCAAACAAGATCATTTTCAGTTTTCAGCACTTGAAATTCTGGGAAGAGAGAGAGAGAGCTAAATTATGTGAGAACACTCTCAGGGATGGGGGTGGGGAATGACACATAGACATAGTTGTTCTAGAAGCAATAAAACTATTAGAGCAATAAAGGGAATTGAAGGTTCAGCTGGTTTGAGGCCTTAGACATTGTGTTCTATTAATTACTAGAGAGTGGCCTGATCATCAGTTCTAGCTGAAGCATAGCACAGCTGGATTTGGCTCATCAGAGAAAGCGAATGATTCGAAGGAGGCTACACATGAAGATGAACAGCATCCAAAGATCTTGTTTTCTTAGAAAATATTTGTATCAATGCAGAAGGCCTAACAAACCTTTCTAAGTATGTCCCAGGTACAAAGGTGAACATAAGACTCCCTGACTTAAACACCTTTCAGTCTTGGGAAGTGCTGTGTGGATGTGCTAACAGATGTAGCAAGGGGAAATATTTACTGCCAATACTGATGGGTGAACCCTTAGCATGGCAAAGAAAAGCCAAACAGTATTGAAGATCTATAACATGGTCTCAATAAAGTAAATACTGATGCCAAGTCTAGGAAACATATTGTTCAGACTTTTCCAGCTGTGCATTGCCTTTCCTTTTGTTCATTTGATTATGAATTAGTGTGAGGCAAAAAAGTACGTCTATGTCATTGTTAATTATGAATTGGATTTACTCCATTGGCTCAACCTCTGCTGTTGTCAACAAAATGGGTGTAGAAACATGTTCACCTAGTAGATTTGCTATAGGTATTAGAAGATAAATACACTCACCCATTTATCCAGGGGGGCAGGCTGATATAGGAACTCTCCCCTTATTCTAGAATGCCCCTTCTAAAGGACCCCAGGTATCTTATATGAAATTCTGTCCAATTTGCATATAATAAGTATACATCATCTCTGTGTAATTAAATATCTCCAGAGTATTTATCATTATCAGTCAGGTCCATCCAGGACTGATAAAAGACTAACAACAAGGAAGAAAGTTCTGATCATGATAGGTGCTGTGTCCCAAACAGCTTTGATTAGCAGTGACTGAAACCACACAAGTTGAATCTGGAGATACAGAGGCCAGCTGTGCAAGTAAAACCCAATGAAGGGTAGCTGAACCACAGAAGACTATTTGCAAAGGACAGTGGTTTGCTCTTCATTGCTTTCATATTTTTCCCTGTGTGTGGATGTAGGCAAAGAAGTGTGCTCTATAAACTGAAATGGTACTCTTTGAGATGTTTATATGACTATAACTTGTGAACAGCATGTTTTCATTCTCAAAGCAGGCCACAGGTGATAGATATTAATACTCGTGGTCCATATTCCCATTCTGTGGCCACATTTCTCAAACACACCTGGATCAGGAACAGCTGGAGAAGACCTCCCAGCTGTTAAGTGTTAATATGTAGCAGGACTATTGAGCAAAGAACAGAAGCATTGGTGTTGCTCAAGCCCCAGTGCATGTGAATCAGGTCAGAGTTGGGTACCATACTAAACTTTCTAAGGCTTTCCTTTGTAGGGGCCTCATGGCTGTCAAGATGGTGCTGAGGGGAAGTGAGATGAGCAGAGACCAAGTTGTTTACAAGAAAAGAGAATTTTGACCCCTAGAATCAGACAAGATGACACAGGCACATGATCCCCTCATGGACATTGTTGAAAATACTAGGTGCCTAAACGCATGATTGAGTGACCTCTTTGATGCTTGGTCTAAGAAAGGGAACCTCCTCTCTGATCTTGTGGTCTTATGCTTTAAAAGTGCTTGCTGCCTTTGAATAAAGAGAAGGGAGTGGACAGGGAAAATGTGGTAAGAAGTATTGACTATAAAGTTACCACTTTGTACTTAGCAGATTTTTGCATCTCTGCTCTTAAGACCATATGCTTTTGTAAAATCTCATTTTCTCCAGGAAGCAGCCTCATTCATTATCAAGTTTCTTTTTATCCTCAATTTGCTCTGATTTTTGATAAAAACAGATCAACATTTGCTTAAAGTATTATGATGTGCTCTTCTAACTTTTAGCTTTAACTAGTTATATTTCTACTTAAATTCTCCCTTGTAGGAAACATCTATGTGAGGCTTGCTATTTGCCTAACCTACAATCTGATCATTTCAAATCAGTTATTAGACACAATGTTAGTTTGATATAATTTGTTTTGAATATACTATTGCTGTCTGTGACCTACTGTTTGTGTATTATTTTCTGACTTTCATTTCTCTGTGCTGTCTTATGGATTGACTGTCATTCATAATTCCATTTTATCTCATTTGTTAGTTATTAGTTTTAAGTATACATTGTCTTTGTGTCAAGTAGCCTTATAACACTTATATATAGTTTACAAACTTAAGTAATCTAGTCTCACTTTTTTCTTTTTTTTTATTTAAAATGTTTTTTTAAATTTTACATACCAATGACAGTTCCCCTTCCCTCCCTCCCTCCTACTAGCCCCCAGCTTCTTCCCACCCTACCCCTCATCCACTTCTCAGAGAGGGTAAGGATTCCCACAGAAAGTCAATATAGTCTTCATTTCAAGTTGAGGCAGGACTAAACCCATCCACCATATGAAGGCTGAGGAAGGTATATTCTATAGGGAATGGGCTCCAAAAAGCCAGTTCATGCACTTGATAGTCTCTTTTTTTTTTTTTAAAAAAAAAAAATCTTTGTTATTTTTCTCTTTCTTTCTTTTCTTTTTTTTTTTTTTTTAGCAATTTTAAGAAAAAAAAATAGATATCCAGGAAGCCTGAAAGTCCAGAAAGTTCCCATATCTCTTACATTCAGTTTCCCCTATGATGATGATAAAAACATCATTGTTATTGGTTCTGGAGATTTAAGGAAGGATCTCTCACATGCTAAGCACATGGTTCTTTTGAGTAAGTGATTTATTAGAAGAATCATTAACAAAAATGCTGAATCTAAGCATCCTATCCGTCTTGTCTGGAGACCACAAACAACCTGGCTGTAAGTACCAACTATGGGGGCTACTCATCACCCTTATGGCATGAGATCTGAGAAACATGTAAGAGGGAGCATTCACTTTGTCCCATTGGACTGAGTTTTTCTCATAGCCCACCATACTGTCATCAGCTACCATTCTAACAAATCTCTTTGGCCAAGTTGAGGGAATGAGGCTGCATCACTTATTTATTGGTGCTGGCAAATCATTTTGGGAGTAGGTGCTCTCAACTGACAGCATAAGAAAGCATGTGTTTATAACTGCTGCACACTGATATGTATTTATAAATATTTCTGTGTAACAGTGTGTTCATAACACCATATTTCTGTCTTAAACTCTGTTGATCTCTTACCATATGGACCAATCAGTGTCTATTCTTCTTTACCTGTAGCTTCCTGTTCCAGCATTAAGAAACCCAAATTCTGGGGCTGGAGAAATGACTCATCAGTAGAGATCATCGGATGCTCTCCCAGAGGACCTAAGTTTGATTACCAAAACCCACAATGCAGCTCAAACCTGTGCAGAACTCCAGTTCCAGGTCATCTATTACCCTATGCAGTCACTAAGGACTCAGGTAGTGCACAGACATACATGCAGGCTAAAAGCACATACATAAAATGAAAGGAAATATGTATATGTATATTCTCAATATTATTCTTCTGCTGTACTTTCTTATTTGTGTAAATTCCAGTTTCTATATACAATTTTTCCTTATTTGCTTAAAGAACTATTCATATACTGTTTTAATGCAAATTTGCCGGCATTGAGTGGTTTCATTTTTTTTAAATCTGAGTATGTCTACATTGCCTTCATTTTTAAAAGTGGTTTTGATGGTTATCCAATTATAGATGGACAAGTTGTTTTGGAGGGTGTTGTTCTTAGGAAGTCACAGTTCTCTGCAGTCCTGTGGATTGCAGGGCTCTGACATGTTCTTGTCTTTCTTTGGTCCTCCATGTTTCCTTCCCTTCTGCTCTCCTTTGGGATGTTCCCTTTGCTCTGGTTTTCAGCACTGTGCCGCTGTTCAGTTTTCTTCATACTTTCTTTATGCGGAGGTTCACTGACCAACTTAGAGCTATAGATTTAAAGTTTTCATATACTTTTCAAATTTCCCCTCATAGTCTTTACATTGTATACTTTTACCATTTCCTTTCTCTTCTCTTTTGGGGACTCAAACTTCATATGTATTCAACTCCTAACTCATCTCACTCCTTAGGGGTCTTATTATACTTTTTACATATCCATTTTTATGCTTTTTATTAGTTCTAAATTATTTTCATTTCTGGCTTCACATTTACTCATCTGTGATCTCCATATTTAATAATACTATCCTGTACATATTTTTGTATTCCAGTAATTGCCATTTTTTCATAGAAGACTTTGATTTTGATCAGTTTTTATATCTTTCTAACCTAGTACACTTAGAATCTCTTCCATCTTTTCTCCAGTTTCTGCGATATATGAAGAAGCAATAAATACTGCCATGTCCTTATCTGCTACTTCTGCAATTCTCATATTTGCTTTTATTAATTTAAGTTACCTCTCACTGTAAATCATATTTTTCTGCTTTGTTAAAATTATATTGTCTTTCAGTTTTTAGTTAGAAGATTAGATGATCAGCCTTGTGCATTTTCCCTACTAAGAGCTGTACTTTTTTCCAATGCTGGAGAAATGAATTCCTCATGTGTGCTGGGAAAATGTTCTACCACCCAGCTGTTTCCCCAACCCTTATCTTTTAGGCTTGGGTCAGGGGACATAGCTAAGTTATTAAATAATTCAATGCCTTCAAGTCTCAGTTTCAAAACTTATTGAAAAAGACTGCAGGAATAGTTTATTCATGTTCATTTTTCCCCACTACTTTTTTGAACAAAGTCAATCATCAGATTGGAACTCTAGCTGTTGGGAACAGGAAATACTCCAGCCACATGGGAACTCCAAACAATATTCCCCGAATCTTTGGGGTCATTCTGTTCTTGGTCTTAATAGTCTGTCTATGTGCTTGTGTGCAGGTCAACACTCAGGTGATGATTTGAGACAATTCCTTTTCAATGCTCTTACCTCTCTGTTCCTCTCATTGGAAACTGATGACCCTCTACACTTCCAGTTCCACCTCTTTAGTCCAGAGAGATGAGGAAACAAATCTGCTAAAGCTCTCTGTGCTGCAGAAACTGGGACATAAACTAGAGAGATCACTAGCTTTACTTTGATTCTTGAGTTTCACTGACTCTACTTTCTATGCCTAGCATCGAGCAGCTGAAAACCATCAGGACAGATACATTGCTTGTTTCTCCCCAGGAAGAAGGGTAGATCTGCTCCCACAGTACTACATCCAGAAGTGGATACCCTGGGACTTCTTTTGAACAACTAGGGTGCTGACTGTACCATTTGTCCAGAAATAGCATAGATAGATGAACCCAAGGTTATGCCATTTCTAAATGAGATGTGTTAGCACAGATACTTGACCTCTGATTGACTTTTGTCCTGTGCCTGTGAACATATTTCTCCTGAGGTGAAAGGATCATCCAGAACCCTTCACAGAGCTTAAATTAAGCCCTCCCATTGTCCACCAACTAGTCCAGGGAATAATATATTCTGTTTCTTGTTAGGTTTTATCCAGATGATTTTTTTCCCATTTAGGATCTCAGATTTAACAGAAGCCACAGTCCACAGAGATGTTTATTACTTCATCCCACCCACAGTCTCTTAGGACTCTCACTTATTTGTGAGAATTTTGTACTTCAGTCAGGATGTGGAGATACTCATTTATTTTGGCTTTAAGTGACCTTCCTCAATTCATCTAAATCTTGCAGTATTTTGGCAGATACTCTCCCTAGACTGTGGTTTCAGGAGGTGGTTGTTTTCCTATTTTCACTGCAAATAGAAATTTTCTTTTATATATGTATATTTGTTGGGTTTTTTGGGCTGTTTTCCACGAGGCTTGTAGATTTCACTATTAAATATCCATCATTACAAACCCTTTCAATTAATGTGTGTCCCATCCATCAAAGTCTGAAACCTCAACCACCTTTGGAAATATGAAGGACAAAGGAAAAGAGTCAGTTAATCATTCAGCTGTCAGATACCTTTAACAGTCTCCCACTGGTCCATAATTACTGTGATGTAGTCAGTGCCTTCATCCTTACATGTCTGCCTTCCTTTTGTAAATCATTTAAAATCTCCTGTTCTAAGAATATGAGGTGGATACCTACAATATGAGGTGGATAAAATATTTAGTTTATTTATCAGGTTTTTTGCTAAGATACAGCTTACCAATATACTTAAAGTCTATTCTTTACTAAAAATACCCAACTCCTCTTAGCTGGCTCTAGTCCTCCTCTCCCTATAAGTTTTAGTGTATATATTACATGTATGTGATGTTTATATGGTATAAAACATGTAGTGCATATACTATAATATGATGTATGGTTCCACTTACATGGTACTCCTTCCCTTTTTATTATGTTTATTTTCTGATTTTCTTTTTTTTTTCCTGTATATAGCTCACGTAAGCTGAAAGTGTTTGTTTTATATTCCTGTTTAGTTCACCCAGAACAAGATGGACATTTGCTAGGTTTTACACATACTTACGCAACTTCGTCAACTAATAAATAGAACTTTGAAATGTAGATAAACCCTACTCAACCTGCAGCGGGGCATGAGAAACCATTAAGTGAGACAGCTGAAGTATCAGCTCCACTTGCTGAGTTTCTGGGTAGAATCCCAGATCCTGGATGCCATCAGCTCCAGGTTCACATAGAAACGGAAAAGAATCCTAGTTCCTACTGGATGAAGAGAAGCAAAGGAGAGGTCTTCTCACCCCCTCTTTGCTCTCGAACATACAGCTTTCTCTCTTTTACTGGAATGATCCTGGAATGTTGACGGACTGCTGACTGTATTGTTTCATTCAGAAATTTGCTACAAAGAGATTACAGGAACATTCAAAGTAATTTTCCATCTAATCCTGCCTTAGTGCCAGGCATTAACTCCAAGGTTATGTATTTACTGTCCATAATGGGATCTTGTTGTTATCGTACCATTTCAGACTTTTTTTTCTGGGGTTGGGGCATTTGAGCAAAATCAAACCAGAGTTTCTCATATGCTCAGCAGACATTCTGTCACTGAGCTGCACTCCTAGATCCTAAATAACATCCTCCTAAGAATGCAGCACATCACTTACTCTCTTTAATTTTAATAAAAAGAATTTTATGAGTATGAATGTTTTGTCTACATATATGTCTGTGTACCCTATGCTTGCTTGGTGTCCACAGAGGCTTGAGGAGGCCATCAGGTCCCTTGAAACTGAAGCTACAAACTATTGTGAGTCACCAAACCCAGGTCCCCTTGAAGAGCAGCCAGTTCTCTTAATCTCTCCAGCCACCTCTCCTCTCCTCTATTTTATTTATTTATTTATAAACATAATTATCTTTATCTTAGTTGGACAGTTCAAAGTACCACAAACCAGTTCTGCTAATCAGTCAACACATTCCCATTTCATTCCATGGACTTTGAAGTCCACATATTTCAGCAATGTCCTAGCAAGTCCTTGATTCTGCCAAGGCTCTCTGTCCATTTGCAAATGGCTCTCTTCAAAATAAGAAGACCATAGGGATGAGTAGGACTTCAACATGAGTTTAGATGAAATTTCATAAAGTCCATAAACAACTTTCTATTTGTTTCTGATTGCCTTTGATTTAAAAATATATTTCTTTTTTGAACATGCTCAAGTTATTCTTCTTTAATGAGCACATCTATATTTACTGTGGTAATATTCATTATAACTAACCTATGGACTCAAGCTAGTACCATCAATAGATTAATTGATAAAGACAATGTTCTGTATTTACACAATGAAGCATTATTAATAAAGATAACTGGAATAATACCATTTTTCAGGAAAATGGATACAATTGAGGATTATTAAATTAAGAGAATTAAGGCAGGTTCACAAATAAAAAACTACTACATGCTTAATCTCACACGCAGAATAGAAAGAACTCCGGTCATCTGGAAATAAGGCAACAGTCAACAGCAGGACCTTATGAAACTAAAAAGCTTATGTACAGCAAAAGTGATTAAAGAGACAAGCCTATGAGAACAAGAGGATAGAGTGACAAACAGACACAGAGAAAAGCCAACATATCAACAGGTTGTTCTGGGAAATCTGAATGTCTATGTGAAGAAGAGTGAGATTAGATCCTATCTCTTACCCTACATTAAATTGAACTCCAAACAGATAAAGGACCTCAGTGTGAGACCTGAAACTCTGACACTCCTACAGAAAACAGTAGGAAGTACAATCCGTTATTTATGTATTTATTTATTTTTTTGCTGTCAAATATTAGAGGAATTATCAGAGGTATTTATTTAGTAAAGTTGTAGGCATTGCCTGGCATTTCCATTATTTCTGTTATTTACAGCTTGCATGGTTTAACATTTCAGTGATTTAACTATAAGTAAATACAAGTAAATTGTATGGTTTTCAGTGTCATAATCTGGCATAATTCTTCAATAACTTACTATTGTGGAATATTATTTTAACTATGTAAAAAAAACATTTGTTTCTCCCGCTTTTGTTGGAAAGACTTGTTGCATTTGTTTACCCTACATTTAATCTTGTAAAGATGTGTTGCATTTGTTTCGCCTTGCCTGTCTAAGGCCTGACGATTGGTCTAATAAAAAGCTGAATAGACAATAGCTAGGCTGGAGAGGGATAGGTTAGGTTGGCAGGCAGAGAGAACAAAGAGAAGGTGAAATCTAGGCTTGAGAATGGGGGAGATAGAGAGGAATATTCCTAGAGCTAGAAGCCAGCCAGCTGGGAGAAGCAGAGAAAGTCAGATATACCGAAGGAAAGAAAAGTAAAAAGCCCTGAGACAGAACAGAGATGAAGAGAAACAGGTTAATTTATAAAAGCTAGCAAGAAATGAGTCTAAGCTAAGGCTGAGCATTCAAAACTAATATAAATTTTGGTATCATAATTTGTGAGCTAGATGGTGTTACCCTCTCATAAAGAGAAGCCTAGTCCAGCCTACCACAAATATAATAACTTCATATCTATTTACTTTTTGCTCCATAGCTATCACTAATCATAAAGTACTTGATTGTATAATAACTAATCATGTCATAAGTTAATGTCTTCTAATGTGCAATGCATACCTTATTTTAAAGATAAAAGCTCAGACAAAGAAATGGGACTTCCCTGAAAGACCTAGCAAGGACAATGGTGTTTTAGCTTTGAACTTGACTTCTTCTCCATATCGCTTTCTTCCTATGTTATCTGCATTAGAAAACCTTGTCTTGCTGTTTCTCAAATAATATAGCCACAAAGTTAAGCTCTCCCTCCCCCTCAGATAGCTCTCTCATCTGAGCTGAGGGAACAAATAAATGGTTGGAAGATCATGACCTCTGGCCTTTGTATGTCTTAGTTATCACTTGATATAATGTTAATACTTAGAGTTTTCATACATAGTCCCATACACTCTACAAACTCACAAACTTCATGACTAAACCTTAAGTTCCACTCCTCTGAATTTCATCTTTCTGGTCAAAGCTGTAAAAGCTACATTGTGGAGTAACATCTTTATTCGTGGCTCATAACTTGGCCTAAAGGATATGAATCAATATGCTGCCCAAGATAACAAAAGTGTTTCTAGGATAGCAAAGGTCTTGACTTTAGAGAGAGCTGACTCTTAAACCTAGGTATTAGTGTGAAGTTTGGCAACTTAATTTTTCTGCTCAGTTGCACTTGTAAAATAAAAATAAGATCTACATTAAGTGGTTGGAAGGCTAGTATGCATAACATAAAGTAAGCAGAATATTGCTTCAAATTGGAATAAACAATAAACACAAATTATGGTGTCATAATTTGAGAGCTGGTTGGTGCCACCACACTGCATAAAAAGAAGCCTAGTACAACCTACCACAAATACAATAAATCCATATCTATTTATTTATTGCTTCATAGCTATGTGAATAAGAAATAGGTTGTAAAATTCTTTATTCTACTGTAAATAGCCTCAGATAGTAAACAGAAATGCTGGTGGCTTGTGCTTAATAGGATTGAATGTGGGGTAAGCAATCCCTGAGTGAGTAAATTTGTATTGCTGACACACACCAGCCATGTCAAGGAGCATCACCTCAGACCAGTCAGAAAATGGCCAGAGCAAGGCTCAGAGGAACAGCAAATCTTCCCTTCGGGTCCATGTGTAGATGCTCATAGTGTAAACAGAAAATGTCCACAATAGCCTCCTCCATTGGATATTTACAGCTGGAACACTGTTTTCTTACTGACACAGCTCCAAATGAGATCAACTAAACCTGCCTGCTTGACTGAGTTACACCATCAACCCCACATCCTTGTCTATTTGTAAGTCAAAACTCCTGACCTTGTTCAGCTATATGCAATAACCCATGTCTCTGTTCATCTCTGCATAATAATCATCCTGAACTTTTGGGTGTTCAGGTGTTTTTCCAAACCCAGCTACTTCTGTGTGTTCTTGCATCTGTGTAAGTTTTCCTGTTCTTTATTCCTTTTGTGCCCCTGTCAGGACCATTTGGAGCCATGCTGGCTTCGGAAACTCAACATAGAGGACAGTTATTAATAAACTTATCCTGTACTAGTGATAGGTAACACTTGGATGTAATCCTAACCTTGAGGTCCCAGAACCCAGATTAGCCCTAAGTTATCTTGCAATTTGAGAGTTACAAATTCTCCCTGACCTTGAAATCTGGGAACATATTAGAAGTTAGTCTACCTTTAAGCTCACATATTCACCTTCTGGTGCCCTAAATTAGAAACTTTTAACTAGGCTTGAAATAGTGCCCCACAGAGAGAATGAGAGAGAGAGAGAGAGAGAGAGAGAGAGAGAGAGAGAGAGAGAGAGAGAGAGGGAGAGAGAACTTTATCTTGATCACGCTTTAAATTTCTAGAAGTCATAAGTATTAAACCATAAATGATAGAATTTGTACGTGATCCCACAAATAATTCAAATAAAAGTTGTCTAGAGTCACGCCCCCTCCTTCTCATTCGTAGTTCTTATCTCAATTTTTCCCTTAAGTTCAGCAAAAAACACATTTCTCTGAGTATTATTTATACAAGATTACATGCAAGGCAAGAAAAGTTCGGGAGCCAGCACAAAGGTCTCAGAGAGCCTATTTTATCTACATAACTTCCCTGCTGTGTGATAAATGATGAGATGTTCAGAGCTTAAAATCAGTCGTAGATCATTCATAACTCGGTGTAGATATGTACCACAAGAAAGAGCATTTTATTCTGACATACTACCTTGTCGCTTGCAACACATTACAAAATCTGACTTTGATTTTTATAGACCACCCTGGTATTAATCAACCCAGAATCCTGGCTACAGACTACGTTTGAACTCTGACATGTAAAGAGGGGTGAAGGTTAGTGTGTGTATTCCTTAGCACTCACATGATGCCTCCTCTGGGTACTGGAAAGGATATTTGCACACTGGATTAGAAGAGATATTAATACAAAAATTCAACGACACTGACAGAAAAATGACATGATCAACATAAACTTTGCAAAGGTCGTTTTGGAGAGGCCCACAAGCCACAACTAAGCTCTGTTCATCTGGCTATCAGGTTGGAAATTGCACAACATTGGGCTGATGTGTAGCTTTCCAGTGTGTCCTGGATTTGACTCCGTCGGGAACACCACAAGCTGGGTTCTCTTTCTTCTGTGGTATTGATTTCCTTCGTACGAGAAGCATCCAGTGAAAGGATCATACAAACAAAATGAAGAACATGCAAAAGAAAGCAGGAAGGAAGTTTGACTAATGACCTCAAACCTCCTCTAGGGTCTGGTTTGATTTTCATGGCACTTGCTGGGCTGGCTTTCAGACCAACTCTAGCTTACTAGGTTCCTTCTCATCATTTCACATTCCACTTAGCAAGATTTCAACACACATATGCCAAACTGGTGCCATGGATTTATTATTTTGTCTTAATATCAGCTCATATGAGCAGAGCTGGCAAGAGACCATGAGCCTGTATTTGGCACCATTTGACTCGGCAGATGAAGACATTCAACATGTAGTGAAAAAGCAAAATTGGTGTGTTTCCCGTGCATCTGTGATCAGAACGTGTGTCGTGTCATTTGCTTCCAGAAGATTAACTGTTCTGTTGAAATGCAATGTGAAGAAAAAACAACAATCAAGTGGCAATCCTTTTTACTGAAAATGCTTGACTCAGAGCAGGCAGCTTCGAGGCTGGTGCAGAAAATCATACCCAGCTCTTCCCATTCAAAAGTCCTTTCTAGTATGGAAACAAAATCTTACAAGCATTCTACTACAATACTCAAGAAAATAATATGAGGTGTGATGGGATGGAGGCGGCCAAGATTGTCAGAATGAGGTACTGAGTCGGGAGTTGTTCCAAGTTCAACACAGCTTTCTTGGACTCATCAAAGCTCAAAGTTGCCTAGCTGTTTCTGCCCTTGGGAAACCCTTCACTTTTATCACATAGAGAAGAATTTCGCCTGATGGTCTCCAGAGAGGTACCCGCTTCACCTTTTATCAAGTCTGCCTTTGAACAGTGTGTACCTTTGGCCTGCTTTCATAGATTCAAAGTCCATTGAAACATCTAAATCAAAGGGAAAAAAAGAGGGTGACAAAATCTTTCCCAAACCAGAAAACAACCACAAATATTTACTCTGAGTTCTTTCCTGCACCGACTCTCAATAACCAAAATGGAAAAAAAAAAAGTATCTCAAAATTTCACAACAGGACTAGAAAATGAAGGCCACACCTTACTTGGCTGGACAGACCAGCACATACACTAGTAGACACTAAGGTAGAAGAATTAGTATCTACTCATTACATCCTTGGCTTCACACACCAGGCAAATGGGATCAAGTGGTGGCTCTCCTGCTTTTTGACTTAGGCTTTTACATAGGGACTAATCAAGACTAAACCCCATCCTTCTCAAATGAGGACAATGAAAGGACAATAATTTTTTAAATAAGTCAATGCCCATTCAGCATTTGAATAACAGTAAGCATGTTGCATTACCTTTATTATGTTTGAAAATACAATCAAACCTCCATTTAAAATATATTGAAAATGAAATGTTTGAGGATAACAGGGGTTTACCATCAATCGAAGGAGCCCTGGTTGGGTGCAGAGGTAGACTTCTTAGTTGATGGATAGTAGAACAGTTTTCTTAACATCGTAAGGCATTCTTTCCTCTGAGCCTGATTATCACCACACACACTTCTGCTACCAACAACAGTATCTATTCATTAGCACCACTTTTAGCTCTCATCTTTTGTTTTAATGCCCAGGACCCAGTATGGTATGCAAAGATGAACTTTGTAAGGACAGTATAAATTCTCCTGCAAGGTTTAATTTGTTATCATGTAAATATTCCAAAGCAGGCTGCCTTGTGGTTTTGGCTAGCCTTGTGCTATGTTGATAAGATTGATTTACTGCTTAAGATCACTTTACTTTATCCAATTTTTACTGAACACTTTTTATTGTAAAAAATAAAATCAATTAAAGAACTAAAAAAAAAAAGTGTATGCCATCACTGCCTAGCTGTTTGGCCTTGTACTCACAGAGATCCTCTGTATCCCCATGATGAGAAAAAGTGTGAGTTACACTGCTCTGTTATCCTTTGAACTCCCTGAGATTCAGAACAATCTCTGCCTCTGCCTAGTTTGACTGTGATCTCTTGATATTCCAGGTTTTATTAAATATATAACATTATCACTACACTTTCATAGCTCATAGTTCATTTGAAGCCACTGATACATGATCTTGATTATGCTATGAGGGCAGTTTATTGTGCAAACTGAGTATTACTTTTCTTAAAAATTTCAAGATCTAGCATGAAGGTTCTACAACCACCATAGTCCCCTTTTCACTGATAATCCTCATAGTGACACAAGTATTGGGGCAGTCACTAGTCAAATCCTCATTGTTCGTAAAGGCTTTTCTCCAAAGCTGTCAAGCTCTGTGCCACATCTACAAGCTTCTCAATTGGCCAAACCTCTTTCTAATCCTTCATTTGTAGATAATATGCTGATCATTTCACCTAGGAGCCTGTGTACTCATCTTTCCATTTGCTACATAATATTTTTAAGGAAAACCACTGTGTTGAGACAATGGTTCAGTTCTTTCCATCGGTTTGCAGGATGGTCTTAGGACTCTTCACACCCACCATAAATGGTGTAAGCCCAGTTCCAACCAATTCTGAGATGCTTACATATTGGCTTTCTAGATGTGGAGTCTGTAAACTTCAAAGAAAAGAGGCACAAGAATCACCACCTAAAGCTATGGAACAAAGAAACTCAAGTTCAAAACCAGCTGGCACTGGCATGTGGAATCTGGGATCTGCAGAAGACCTAGAACTCCACATAAAGACAGATGGTGGTGGATGTTCTGAGCTCCACATCTAGTGATGGCAGATTTCTGTATGCTCAACAGATATTTATGCTTAAGTCATTTGAAAACATAGAAGGTTTTCATAAAGAACACAGCAAATTAAAATTATACAGAGAGGCTGGGGCTCAATGGGAAAAATACTTAAATGCGAAACCGAGGACCAGAAAAGAACACACATAAAGCTAGATGTGGCAGTGTGTATCTCAGGGTTCTTACAGGTAGATTTGTGGTGGAAACAGGGTGAGTCCTGGAAGTTTCCTAACCAGCCAGCCTGGCATATGAATCAGTGAAGCAGAAATTGTGTCTCAAACAATGTGGAAGTTGAGACCTGATACTCAGTGCCACACCTTAAACTCCACATGCAAATTTTGTTTGTTTGCCCACACTCACACACAAACATGAGTGCATACACAGACACACACACACACACACACACACAGAGAGAGAGAGAGAGAGAGAGAGAGAGAGAGAGAGAGAGAGAGAGAGAGACAGAATCAATAAATAAGTAAAGAAATAAATAAAGACTACACAGAGATAAACCAGTAGGACTATTTCTAAAGCTCCTCAGTATGGTTGCTGTTCCTTAATTTCTAGTAGAGAAAGAAAAAGGTGCTCCCATAGTAGTAGATGTTTGCACACACAGACTGGATAGACCTTAGATTTGCAAAGCCTTATTTAGGAAGTAAATGAAGAAAATTCTAAGTTTCTTATATGCCTTCTTCTGTCCCAATAGAGTTGTTTTTATTCCATCCACCCACAGGAAATTTCTACAGCCTTGTTAAACTGGACCACTAAAGGTTGCTCCACAAATGAGGCCACACTTGTCTCTCCCTTGAAATCCAGCTGTGCTTACAGGAACCAGAGACCTTCAGGTTCAAGGATGTTGACCTTCTGCTTCCTAGACTCAGTGTGTGGGCCACCCACTCTGTGAAGTGTTCATAAAATATTTACTTTTGAAATCACTTTTTCAATCTCTTAAGTCCTGGTGTTTTTTTTAGGATGTCTGTCCCTTTTCCACTGCAGACTCTACGTCGGGTGACATCATCTACTGCCTCGACTTCTATTATGCTGGGCTTGATCATCTGCACAATGATGACACTTAAAGTCTTGGCTACACAGCAAGTTGAACTGAACATCTGAACATCTGCACATCATTTAAACATATTTCACCACCAGGTGTCCTGGCCAGAAATCTGAATGATATCTTTGACCCTTCTCTCCCATCTTTAATCAATTAGCTGTCTAAATTCCTACACTATCTGTGCAGTTTGGTCTCCAGTATTGATTCTGTAAATGTCCTAGCCCTTTCTCTGATAGACAGACTTTTTTCTCTATAATTAGTTTTTCCACTGTTGCCAAAAGGCAAATAAAACTATTTTTTTTATTCAAAACATTTCCCTTGTTTTTCTTACCCTCTGTATAGGGTTTATCTTACAATTGCCCTTAGACACTATCAACTTCTCATCCACATCACTTGGTAAAGGTGTTTAGCCTTATTCCAGCCACACCCACACACCCAAATGCTCATTTCACTTGGTTAACTCTTCCTGCTTGTCTTGGTATCTACATGTTGGCACATGCTGGCCTCTTAAAATTTTCTTTGTTTTTTCTTTTACTACTATCTGAAATTCCACTCAACTTCTCTGTATCTCAGATGAAAACTTTGTACTGTAGGTTGCAAATGAACCAAAGACTAACATACATTATGTGTGATGTAAATTACATGTTCCTCATATGTGGACCCTTAGGATTCTGTTGTAACTGATCTTTTGCCAGAGTTATATCCACCATATCCACTTAATTAATAAATAATATACAATGTTGTTAGCTTCTACTAGACAACACTGGAAAAGAAGTGATAGATACTCCAGAATTCTGTAGAAGACATATCACCTTTTCTAAAGAAGAAGAGTATAGCAAGTATTAGATCAACAGGTTTTTTTTCCTTTCTGTCTCCTCTGAGCTCTCTGATGATAACAATCCCAGTCCTGCCTGCAGTACTTTTTCCTGGGTGGTGAGCAAAGGCAACACCTATGGCTTAATGATGTATGTTCCAGGAATGATGTAGTTTAGAAAGTGACAAATGACCCTTGAACCTGAGAAGAGCTATTACAAAAACAGTACATAAGTCATGATGGTCCAGCTCCATGTTATCTGTGAGATCCTCTGTTGCCTCTTTCTAGGCAACTTCCTGTTACCTTGTTAGGTCTTCCCCTCCTACATGACTACAGATGCTTAGAAAATATCATTTATGTCAAGGGCTCAGACATAAGGCTCCATTTCATTATTCTGAAAATCTTATGCATGCACATAAGCAAAATCTGTTTTCTTTCATCTCTGTACTTTGGTACCAATACTTGCTGAGCAACTCAGATATAAGATCCCATAGACAACGTTCAGCACATATCCCCTTGTCTCCCCCTTTTCCTACTGTTGACTGAGCTTTGCTTACAGGCTCAAGCTATAGTCCCAGGAGGTATTTCACAATTACCCTCTCCCCTCACCTCTGCTACATACTTCTACATGCTATAAATACTCAAAAGGTATGCACATAGCTTTAGTTCTCTCTTAAGTTGACTTACTACTTAGATATATCAACTGGATTTAGATTTTTCTCATATGTGTGAATTAAAAAATCAAAATAAAACTTTATGATTTTATCTTAACTTCTGTAACTGCCTTCTTCCCATATTAACCTTGCTCATATTCTGTATCTTTTACCATTACATTTGTCGCTTCTGGGGCTCTAGGTAGATTCAGCAAAAGAGCTAATGTCTTCCTTGATTCTGTCACGAGTTAGACATCTAATTTTGGAATCACCTGTAAGTAAATCCAGATGAGTTTTACCTGGAACAACCACCATTCAAATTTTTATTTTTAAATTTTCCACTTCCCTGACTCTACTCAAACCCCCAAATCTCCCCATTCTACTCACCCATTCTGCCTGTACAAATTGGAGTTGGGTTTAACCCACACTAGACTCTTTCATTTGTAGCAGTTGGTTCTTGATTAGAATATATTCTTACCTTGTATTTAGTGTCTGACTTGCCTCATCTTCAATGGTGCATTCAGTGCTATCTACTCCTGCATCCTCCTGGTGCATGTGATTCTTGAGATTCATGTGGGAAAACGAGGTTGATAATTTTGAGGACAGGCCAGTTAGCAAAAGGAGGACTAAGGCAGAACAAGCCATTTTTGGAGGAGAATGTGGTTCAGATAAATACATTATTGGTGACATGTTTTTAAAAAAGAAAATGTTTAACAAGGAGAATAATTTAAAACCTCAGTTGAATTACTTTGAAGCTTTATTTCATGACACAAATTTTTAAATAAATATTCTGATTTTGTAAACTTAATATCCAGCCTTCTTGCTTTCTGCTTAAAAACTTACTGTTTTCTAAGCTGCTACAATTTGTTTAAAATGTGTCCCTTCTCCATGACTTGTAGAGTTTCCAATAATATTTCCAGAGCTGAGGTTCTGGAAAAATGATTGGATCTTAAGGTATTAAAGCAATATTGATGGGCTAATCTGTTGAGGAATCCACAGTTGAATGGGTTATCAGAATATAGTGGAAACTTCATTCAGGTTCTGGATGAAGGAGGTAGGTCACTAGAAAAAATATTTAGTTCCTGCTTCTTACTGTCTATGTTTCTGAGCCTTGATGACAAAAGTGAGGACATGTCCTGTGCTCTTTCTGCTATGAAAATCTACTTTGTCACAGGCCGACAACATAGGAGCCAGTAGAGCATGCTCTGAAAGCTTCAAAAACATGGGCAAAAATAAAACTTTTCTCCTTCACACTGATTGTACTCAGTTATTCTGTTACATCCATGAGCCAAAATTAATAGCGAATCCTTAATTTACTTCCATCTATAAAAATAGTTATTACTATAATTAGTTTCATCATACGAGTAAACAATGATGTAAGATAATTTATTACACCACTTATAATTTTGTTATTTATATCTCTGAACATGACTTAATTCAGAAGTCAGAAATTGCTTATTTCTTAGCTATTTTCTAGTTTTTAACAATGGTTTCTTTTCTAGCTATACAAAGAGTTTTATAATTTAGTCTTAATTCAATAAGTCCACCAAAAATTTGTGTTAAAACAAGAAAAGATAGCAGACATAGTCAAGAGATTGACTGAGATCAATTTAGAAAAGACACATAGCACATTCCAAAAGTAAGCAGATATCAGGTTTAAACTGAGTAATCTTAACGTGGCTCAATAATTGCATAAAATATGAGTGATTTTCTTTGTAAGTACTCTGAGGGCATGCATTTCCTTATTCATTGTTTTGTTTTGCTAAAGTAACAGCCATATTTTAACAGGCACATGGGGTAAAATACTGTAGAGGCAGTGACGGGAAAACATTTCTTCCTATTTTAGAGAGTTTACATCTTGGGACTAATGCCACATAGTTTACTGCTGAGTAGGACTAAAGCTGCATCTTGGTATATGTGGGCATGTGTAATGCTTATTAATCCAAAATATGAGATGCTTTTATAAAAATACAGGTAAAAACCCTAGTTAAGTTAAGATTCAAGAAAATTTTAAATATTTGATTCAGGCAATTTTTAATATATTGAACATTAATTTTAATAACTACATGTAAGATAACATAAACTCAAGACATTGACCAGATCAAAAGTTGTCAGGTTCCATGATCACTAGACTGCTTTGCTTGAATTACCAGTTTCTGACAATAGACAGGTGCATACCCTCATTACAAGAGTGCTTGTTTATTGTTTATATTAGAAAAATAACATTTTAGAGCTCTCATATAGTACATCAAATTGGGACTATATATAAGGATTCAGTCAGCTTCAGTCTCCTTAAGGACCACTTGAAACATCCTTTGCCTGTTTCATAGACAGACCTGTAGAGGAGAAAAAAAGAAAAAAGAAAAAAGAAAATACATTCAACAATGTATCAGTAGAGCTGAAAATCACAAGGAGAGGTTGGGATTTCAGTGTTGTCTTCTACTGTACAAGCTTCTGCCATGGCAATGATTCTGGCATACACTGATCTTACTTTCATTAGTTTTTTGAGAGTATATAAAATTTTGATATCTGCATAAATCCTAATCATGATGTTATTTTGTATTACGCTGCTTCATGACACAATTATATCTACTATTTCTGGTTCACCAACTAAACTATAAATTTTTTTTGAAGATTATCAATCTGCATACTGCTCAAGGGTTTGAAGGAATACTTTGCATACAGCAAATTTTTCAATAAATATTTATTTAATGAGAGAGAAGGAACAAAGGGAGAATGGATGAGAAAAAAGAGAAAGAGGAGAGTCCAAATGTTTTTGCATATTCTTTTTTCAGAATTATTTATTCCAATCAATTCAAGTAACTCATTTCTTGAAATAATTCCTATCATATCTAAATATAATTCTCTCTGGGTCTTTGATTGGAATTGTCTGGTACATGTGTTTATCCTAATGATGCTTAACAGTCAGAATTTTGGCAAGATAATTGTTCATTTTATACCTTTCCATGTACTTTTCCCCTTAAGCTTTTTGTTGGCAGAGTATACTATTTGTCATGCCACCCACAACTCTGATGTGCTATTTTCTGGTATATTTCCAAATTAATTTATTAGGTATGAATTACCAGAATACAAATATAGAAAAACAAAATAATTGTAATACAAAAATACATTCATTAATAACATTTTGTTTATAACCATCCAGATTATGATAAATTAATATGAATTTATTGCATATGTGCCTGTATCATAGACATAAAAAATAGTTTACCTTTAATATTCTTTCATATAACTTGAACCTTTTTTATAAAAATATTGGAGAAAAACTTCTATATCACAATCAGAAAGGACATACATATGTGTGTGGGTGTATTCAGTTAATATGTATCTGATGCTTACTAATAAATCACAGTTCTCTAGTATATAAAGTGTATAATTTTAAAATAAACTTCTGTTGTTGGAAACTAGATTGTTTCTACTTTTATATGCTTTCTATTTCTACTATAAAATCATTGCCATATTTTATTGTATAACAGTTTAACATTTTATTTAAAACAGATGGTGATGAACTATATAGGATAACTATATAAAAATGCATTAAATAGCGTTACTTTAAGTGATTCCCAAGTATGGAATTTATAGGTCAATGAGTGGCTAGGGTAGAACAATATTAAATGCGCAGCCAGAGAAGAAGAGGGCTCCCCTTTCTAGGATCCACAGTGATTCTGGATGGCCACATGTAAGGGATATTGAGAGAAGAGGTCATACATGAGTGAGGAGAGGGGTAGAATATTCCAAAGTCTAGATTTGGTATTTTGTGACTCAATAGACACCAAGGATAAACACAATTCATTTGCTTCTTACTGAGATGGGTGAAAAAAGATATTTCTGTACTTAGTTATCTTCTTTTGAAATCTAGTATGGATGAATAGCTTCATGGATGCAGTATTTGTTGTTATGAGATGCTAAAACTCAAAGAGATAATCAGTAACATCATAGATTCAAGCACAGTTGGGAAGTATATTTTCAGCTTATATCTATTTGTATTATCGAACTAGTTTCTAGAAGTTGTTGATTCATGCAACATCAGAGAATGGAGGGAGTGGGAGGGAAGTTGAGGCAGGGCAAGGCAAAGGGAGGGGAGAGAAGGGAAGGGAAGAGAAGGGGAAGGGAAGGGGATGGGATGAAAATGGAAATAATGTTGTGAACTTGACACAGATGTTTGTGCTAACAAAGTCATGAGAAATATGTATTTTAAACAATATGAGCTATGAGCAGTTGCAGAGAATGCCCACAATTACCTGCCATTGATATCAAGTGCCCTGAGCAAACATACCGGAGTAGATCAGGGTTGGACAAGCAGAGCATGGGCCACAAAGAAGATCAGCAGAACCTGTATAGTTGAGAGAAAAGAGGTAATAAACTAGAGCTAGACCAAAAGTGCAGTTTTCTGTTGGTTTAACCCATTCCTTGAGAAAATTAATCACAATTAATACCAAACTTGTATCTGCAGTGTGTGCAGAATGATATTTGCAATGTTAGATGTTTGGCAGTGTGTAGCTTATTATTCCGTAATCCAATTACTCTCAATTTTAAAATTTCATTCATTTTAAAATAAAATATAGAGGGGAATGCCTCCCTAGGTCATATTCTTGGAAGAGATGTGAACACTGAGCACCCCCCCGTATACTGCAGTCATAATCCTGAGGCTCAATGTTAGTTAGATAGGTCAACTGAGTAACTATGTTTATCATATTGTTATCTACAAAATGTACAAAAAGTCATTGTACAAAAGCCAAAAATTTACATATGATAATATATTTGAACATATACACCACATTTATAACAAAGATACGCAATATTGCATGCTCAATGAAATTTCACTATATTAAGCCAGGATGCAGAAGGGAAGACTAAGTTGATCTCTAAAGGAAGAACAAAGTAATGCCTGCTGGGATAATGAGACATAATTATTTTATTTCAAAAAAGTGGGGGTGGATGACGGTTAAAAGCAGATAATAAAAGGAAATAAAAGAAAACAAATTCATCTGTTTTAAAGAGAAAGAAATGGAAAAAATACAGAAAATATCTCACTCATCTCTAGGAATGCTTGTCCTAGGTTTAATATAGATAATCTATCAATCAAGTTATTAATTGCTCTGAGAACAGCATTATACTACATTTGCATTTTGAAGAATCAAAATGCCCAGTTGTGTATTATAATCCTTAGAAATGCCACACTAACAGGGAGTAATTTGACATTCACCAAAACTATTCAAAAATAAGTTTTCAAGAAGCATTCAATGTAAAGAATTCTATTAAGGGTTATGGTGATAGGTCAATGCATAAGACACTTGCTTTGCTATCATGAGGGCCAGAGTTTGGATCCCCAGATCTCATGTAAACACCAAATGACATAGTGGCCCAGCTACAATTCTAGCTCTGTGTGTGATAGATATAAGGAGGGGGATCGCTGGAGCAAGCTGGCTTTTGAAATTAGCTGAATAAATGAACTCTAAATTGGAATGAGAGGCCTTGCCTAAAAAATAAGGTGGAGAGTGGCTGAAAACCTTAACTGTTAACCTTCAGATTCTACACACAGACTCATTTATGTGCATATATCCATACATATATGTGCACCCACACACATGATTACATACTTACCAGACATATTTATATTAATTTTAATAGGCATCAATTGGCAAGTGCTGCATCAACTAGACTGCAGACAATATTAATATTCTGTCATCTCAAATAATTCATGAGAGAATTTAGAAAAGCATGGGTTATGTTTTCACCAAAAGAGAGTTCAAATCTCCTCATAGGTGTGGTCATAAACAAGTTAACATTTCTCATCATTCACAATGGATGGCAAGAAGAAAAACATCTGGATTATCTCTAAGGAATGGTTATTTAGAATTTTTATAGTTTTCATACTCATTTGATTTGGAGGTATAAAAGACATTTGGACTGAAAAGGGGAATTGTTTCAGAAATGAATAATGGGCTATATTAGAGAATGTGGTATAATTTTAAAAGTCTTCTGCATTGTAGGATTTAAATAAAATCATGATGTATTCATGTTTTAGTGCTCTTTAAAACCTGAGATACTAATGATGTTGAGAAGTAGCCATTCAATCTCTCATTAAATGTATTTACTAGGCATGATAATTGTCAATGCACAGGCATCTATAAATTAAGTATTTAATTAATACTAACAATGTAAAATAGGAGCATGAAGACTAAATTTTTCCTAATGGGCCTTTTAAATAGATAAAAGCATAACTGACTTATCTTCAAATGGTAAAAACTTTAAAAGATCATTTTCATTACTAACAATGGATAATTCTCTGTGTCTTAGTATAAAAAGGAATGTAACATTTAATTTATGTCTCAGAATACAAAGAAAAACCACATCTTCAGTCTAACAATGTTTAATTATACTAAAGATAATATACAGTTCTGAGATATTTAGTCAACATTTCAAAACAAGTCATTTTGAAGGAATTTGGCAGCATGTTTTGAACATTGTTCCACTTTTAATAGCTTTACTGTGAGACTGAAGACATGCCTGATGTAATTACTAAGCAATATTTATTTTATTCTGTCAAATATCTAATTTTTATATTTATCATATATGCCTCCCTTGATTTTCTGGATGTATTGCTCAAAGATAATAATTTGGGACACAATGTAAATATAATGAAATCAAGTTGAAGTTTCTATTAAAACCAGATTTATTGCCCAAATGTATTAATGTCTCTGTTTCTTTCTCTCTTGGTATCCCCTGATGTTTTGTGCTTTTCCTATGCTACACAATAGAGTGAATGATTCCTCCTCTGTTTATTCTTGTATATGAACATTTCTGTCACTCTGTAGGTTTTTTTTTAGCTTCTGTTATGATTTGAGTGTGAAATGTCCTTCGTGAGTGCATATTGTTGTAGGATATTACTTTAAGGTGTGCTCCTATTGTTTATGCTACATTTACTTAACTCTGAAGTTATGTTACTTTGTCTGTCTAATGCACCTCATGGTCTAATAAAGGACTGAAAAGTCAATAGAAATGCAGGAGAGAAGATAGGCAGTGTTGGCAGGCAAAGAGAACACATAGAAGGAGAAAGGAAAGTGATGGAGTTGTGGGAGGAAGAAGTAACCAGAGAAGAAGGAGAATGCTAGGGGCCAGCCATACAACCATCCATGGAGAATGAGTAAAAGTAAGATCACAGAAGTAAGAAAACATAAAGCCCAGGGGAACATGGTAGATGGGATGATTTAAAGTTTAAATAAAAAAAAAAAAGCTGGCTTGAAACAAACCAATCTAAGTCTTTGCATTTATAATTAAGAATAAGCCTCCATATGTGATTTATTTGGGACATGAGTGGAGGGCCCCCAAAAGAGTAAAAAACAACCATCAACAGCATATGGTTGAATATTTGATCCTCTAGCTGGTAGATGACATTGTATTCAGAGGCTGTAGAATTTTGGGGAGGTAGAGTCCATGGGGAGGAAGTACATCATTGAACATAATTCTTTTTTTTTTCTTTTTTTTTCTTTTTTTTAATTTTTATTATTTTATTTTATTTTTTTTCCTTCTTTATTTTGTATTTAC
>PVIH01003939.1:62196-149821 GCA_004025045.1 Sigmodon hispidus
TTTCCCTCTGAATTTTTTTTTCCATCCCTATATATCCTTATTCAAGGTCTCTTCCCCCTCCCAACACATCTGGTCATTTTTCTTCTCTGAAACTCCCCATCCCCTCCCTGGGCAGGGAGCAGACAGTCCTATGGTCCCACTGACCCAATAATGCTTAGATCAGTCTCCACTTCTGGCCAAATCCAGTTCTCCCCCCCCCAAGAGTGAGTCAGGTGTTCCTATAGTTGGAGTTTTATGCACTCATTCCATTTCCTGTGTTGGTTTTGCTCACTGAACTGTGGTCATGAAAGAAGTCTCAGCCCTATGCTCTTATCACAGTGAAGTCCATAATGTCTTCAATTACACAATGAGCTGACCCTTCTTTTAAGTAGATTTTTGTCAGGATTTTGTCACAGAAACAATGAGAGAAGTAACTACAGTTGGCATATGGTAGAGGAATTCTTCAGTAAAGCACATGATCTTAGATCATTGTGTGTTTTTGTGAAGAGAATATTGCTAAAGCATAGTTTACAAAATCAAAGTAGTAATACATATTGTCTGGGTTGCTTTGTATTGGTATGACAAGACACCATGAACAAGGCAACTTTTAAATGGGAACATTTAATTTGGGATTTAAGGTTCCAGAGGTTAGTAGAATTAATGATCATTATGGTGGGAACACTGCAACAGGCAGGCAGACATGACCTTGGAACAGTAGCTGAGAGCTATATTTTACTGAGAAGCAATAGATACCAAAAGCGGGGAGTTCATGGAATGCTGCGGGGTTTAGAAATCTCAAAGCCAACCCCACTTACACACTCTCTCCAACAAGGCCACACCTTCTAATCCTTCCCAAAGTATTCCTCCAATTTAAGACTAAATATTCAATCATATAAGCCAATGGATGCTATTCTCATTCAAACTACCACACAGTAAGTTTCTAGCATGATTAAAAGAGATTTTATATGGCAGATAACAACTAAGGTTAGTAAGTATCAATTTTTTTTTATTTTTCCCTTTTAAAGAATGCATATGCTTTTTTCAAAACATTTAAGAATGTCAAAGACTTCAAGGTAAAATGGCATGATTTAGTGTTAAATATACTCTTACAGTTGTAGGTCTCTGTATTAATCACCATCTACTGCCAAAAGAAGATTCTCTGATAAGGGCTTAGAGATAAGCCTATCAACAAATACTACGATATGATCTTAGGGGAAGTTTATTGCTATGTTCAGTTAGCAGAACAGTAGTAGGTACTCTTCTAGGGCTTCTGACCTAATCAATCATGAGGTTTGGGGCCAGTTAATGATATAAGGCACTAGTTATCTTGTGGAGTGGTCTTTAAATCCAATCAGAAAAGTGTTCATTAGTTCTATGATATCTGTGCCATTATTGCTATATCTTGCCATGCCAGTCATTATTGTATGAGTAAAATTGTTGAATACTCTTTTTGCTTAGCATTGTACAAGTACATTTCAGAACTATGAAACCTAGCCAGTATGTAATAAGCTTGATTTACATACATTCTATGACTCATATATGTAATATCTTCAGCAATAGGATCTTACCATTAAAGTTCAAAGTAGTGGTTCTCAACCCCTTTGGCAAACCTCCATCTATAAAATCATTTACATTATGATTCATAACCATAGCAAAATTACAGTTATGAAGTAGCAACAAAAATAATTTTATATTGGGGCCATTACAACATAAGAAATTGTATTAAAGGGTTGCAGCATTAGGAAGTTTAAGAACCACTGTTCTAGAGAGTAACCAAGAGAAATACCACTTGTGTGTATTATGGGGTTCTATGGGACCCCACTAATAACTAAAAAAGAGGTAATTTATATGTGGCACTGTATATTTTATTTGATATTCAGTGATATCTGTAATTGGCAATTGTCTCCTGTTACAGTATAATTCCATTTAAATTCTTTACATGGAATTAAATATGTATTTAATTAATATGTATTAAATAAATATGTATGCATTTTAGGAAGCTTCTATAGCAATATATTTCTATGTCAATTTTTTGAAGGTCTTTAGTGTTATTTTTCTTTTTCATATTTCTGCTTCCATGCTGCCCTCCCACCTGCCACTTCTCCTAATCTCCCTTAACTCCTACACTCTCCCCTTTTATACTTCTATACAAGCATTGCATTTCCCATTCTTTGAAATCTACATGCAATGCTCTTATTAGTTCCCCAGATTCTATGAACACTTTCTAATTTCAAGACTTATCTAAAAATTCAAAGTCAACATCAATATATGAGAGAGAACATGTGACATTTGTTTTTGTGGGTCTGGATTATCTCACTGAGAATGATCATTTCCAGTTCTACCTGGGAATTTCAAAACTTCATTTATCTTTACAGCTGAATAATATTACATTCTGTAAATGCACCACTTTTTATTTTTTTTTTCATCAGTTGATGGACATCTAGGCTGTTTCCATTTTCTACTGATAGTGAATGAATAGCAATGACTACAATGAGCAAGTATGTCTCTATTAGAGTATCAAGAGTCCTTTGGGAGTATGCCTTGAAGTGGCACAGCTAGATCATGTGGTAGACCTATATCTAGCTTAGTAACAACCACACTGATTTTAGCACTGTTTTATTTTTTAAAATAGACTTATCTGTTACACACGAATACAAATCTCCTTAAAAGTTAGAAAAGAAAAAGTATTTATATTAATGCCAACCAAAAAATGTTGACATAACCATGTCAGATGACATGAAAATTAATGCACACTTATTACTAAGGATAAATAGTTGTATTTTCTTAAAAATTCCAATTCTCCAGGAAAGCGTACCTCTAAATGTTTGTAATCTGAATAACATTGATATTTAAAAAGCATCAAGAATGGGTATAAATAAAAGGAGAACAAATTCATAGCTACCATGCGAGGTCTTGTTGGGTATCTCATGGTAATGCAGACAGTATCATTTATCCAAATAGTCAACAATGACATGGAATATCTATCTGTCCATCAAAAGCAGCCAGCAGCACACAGTGGAAACATAAAAGATACTATACCCATTGTCAAAATAGATTTTTCTCATTGTTGTTAAGGAATATGCTGCTTCTAAACACTTGTCACAAACTAGTCACATCCTGGATCATCCATGCAGTCTCAACACATTTCAAATGATTTAAGGCAACCACATAAAGGGACATAATATGGAAACATGTAGATATCAAGGAAGCTCTTCACTTTAAACCCACAAAACTGAAAGAAGAAGAACAAGGCCAGCTTCTGGCACTAGAAGCATTTTTTCTTTCAAGATGTACATTTTATATTTGATACCAACTCCCAACTTTCTAGAAGAAAGCTCAGACTCATGGTTTATATATCAGTAGAGCTGTCCATCTCTCTACTGACATGTACGTTATAATTTGCTCAGGGATGAAAGAAAGCATGAGTGAATAAATGAAGGAATGAATGAATGAGGCATGAATGAAAGAAAGAAATGAATTCTCTCTACTGGGCTCTTGCTGCATATATTAATTTGGTTTGTTTCTCAATTGAAAAACATTACTGAAGTTTGTTTAGACAAATTATCTCAGTTCAATCTCATTGTTTTTCTTGAATCTATGTGAAAATAACAAAGGGGCTATTTAATTTTCATATATTGACTGATGAAAGCAGTATTGTACTTCAAAAAGATTTCTAATTTTGTGCAGCTAATTTGATTTATAAAAGCATAGTTTATACTTCTTATGAATTACTTTGCGAGCCAAGATACTAGGAAAAGTTCAGAACAAATGCTATGTGCTATCAGTCTTCAAGGATATTTTTCTTCCTTTGAGGAAAAAAGACAAATATATGTATAAAACAATTATCAAAGTTGGTGAGGAAAGCATTTCATTCTTGTGAAATCTCACCAACTAATTTTAAATGCCTATACCGCTGGGGAGAGTTGACATGAGATGCAGGAGGCATCTGTTAGAGTGCAGTTGTATAAGGAACTGGATTCAGTGCCACTGCATGTGCTCTGAAGGTGGCCTCAGTGCTTCGCAATGACTTTTGGGACAGGGCAAAAGATTTCATGAGCTGCTGAACAAAATCCTACATCAGAGCGACTTAAATGATTCTGGAGAAATAAGTGAGCAGTTAAGAGTCCATATCGTTCTTGCATAGAACCTGAGTTTGGTTCTCAGCATCCAAATCAGGTGGTGCACAGCTGCCTGCCCCTGATACTCTCTTGTTTTCTAGGTACCTGCGCTCACATGTCATACACATAGGCAGACACATACATATACACATAAAAAATTAAAAATAATAATATATTTTATAAGTCAACCTTATTTAAAAGCAAAGGGCAAAGATATTTTAAGCTATCTAGAAAGTCAAGAACATAGTACAACTGTTTCTTTTGAATTCTGAAATGACATACAGATGCGAGAAAATTCAAAATAATGTATATTTCACTAATAAAAATCATGTAATAAATACCCACTAACCACCACCCTTTTTGATAAATAGCACTCTGTGAACTGAATATGAGGCTACTATTATCTTATACTAAGAATATCTTAATCTTTCTGTATCTGATCACAGGAGCATGTTTGTGCTCTTAGTTTTTATTTTCCTAGTTACAGTCCAAATTTTGTCTCAGTCATGATCTGAATAGGGAAGGTCTCAACATTTCTTTGTGTAGTTTGCTGAAGGTACTTTTATAAACAAATTTTTCTAGATTAGTATTTTTGTACATTTAGAAATTGAGCCTTTTAACATAATAGATTTCATTGGCTGATTTTTCAGTTTTAATCTGGTAATGGAATACTAGTTTGATATTGTCCTTTATATGTAATAAGATTTGTCTTTCCAACAATATGTGTAGGATTTTTATAACTAGTTGGTAATCTCACTTAAAATATTCACTCTTTCCTTTAAGTCAATACAATCTGTTCTATTAAAAGGTTAACCCAGTGTTCCTGTTACCTACTCTGGGTGATGGTTCCCTCTTTTGGCTCCCTTTCCATGCGTTTGTCTCCTAAGAAGCTGTGTAACTGATGTTGTTGCAGATGTGTATCTGTATCTTTGCACAGTGGTAAGGAGAGACAGTAAATAACTTTACCTCCCTCTGCTGCTCCAGTTCACAAAGCCAAGCACATGGGTGAGCCTTAGCACGCACATGTCCACTTTGAAGGGCCAGAAGGAAGGCTGCTGTAAGTTGGGAATCTGGGCTGTCAGGCTCATGAGATTTATTCTGGAAGATCTTAACTAGCATTCTAACTTGAGACAAACATGTCTAAGATTGCATGATTTGTGAACATGTAGCCAGTTAGTGCAGCCAAAGGAGCCAGAGAGAATTCTGAAACAGTTCAGCTGCTGTGAATATACTGAAGTCTTTTCAATAACAAAATACAAGGGTAAAATTTGCAGCCCCAGTCAATGCACTGCTCACATTTCTGAAGATGTGCTCTATCTGAGAGAAAGTCCGTCCCAAAAGGATGCTCATCAACATGAGAGAATGAACTAGATTTTATTTTCACATTATTATCACCATTTTATAGTTTCTGGCCACACCTACAACAAAGATAAGAATATTCCAAGAGAAATAAAATGTGTTTGGTAAAAAGATTAAAACATGTGCTATTCATTTATAATTTTGATTTCTTATAAAAAAACAAAAACAAAATATTGGACTATGTAGCTCCTATTTTTAGTTTAGGAAATTCAATTCCATAAAAAACTCTAGCCCAGATAATTTGAAAATAACATGCAGTATTCTTGTTTAAATATATCCTATCTGATGACTATAACAACTGCTGTCTATGGCCTAGAACTTTGGAAAGGGAACCAAGTAGTTTAAAACTCCTAAAGTTTTATATTGCTGAGCGATGAGGCACATTTTCATGCTAGACTATAGATTAGTGTATTTGGTAAAATTAAGTTCTATATATTATTTAAAGTTATCTTTAATTTTTCTCTTATTTAATTAATACCTTATAAATTAATTTAACATTTTATAATAAGAGAGTCTCACCCCAGACCATGGGAGAATTTCCATGTATGTGAATGATTCACAGACATTTGTCCTGTACAAACTGAAAACTCTTCATAACCAGAGTGAACAAGAATATTTAATTTTCATACACATTGTAGACCCAGTCTTTCTCTATAGACCCTTAGTAGATTAAACACATGGGACAAATGGTAGAATTCTACTGGATATTTATTAGCTAAAAGTATTCTGTTAAAAATAACTTCACCTATGAGAAATTATTTATATATACATGAATAACTACTGCAAACCAAAACAGTGTGATGTCTGCATAGTCTTGAGTTTTTGTAGATGCCTATTTAAATGCAGCAGGATATGTAAGAATTCTGCAATACTACAAGGTTTACCCTAAATCTAAAGGTTTAAAGAGAATTACAGAAGGTAGTCATCTTGGCTTGTCTGTTGGAGGGACAGATGAATGAGTGGGATTGGGTACATAATGTAAAATTGACAAAGAAGTAATAAAATGTTAAGAAAAGACAGAAACCCTAAATAACATACTGCGTATGTAAAGTTATGTTGTTTTGTATTTAGTTTGTTGGTTTTGGTTTGCATTTAAGTTTCAAAGTGGAGTCTTGTGTCTTACTACATTTGTTATCCAGGCAGCTTTGAAATTGTGTTCTCAAAAATTTGCCTTACGTACCTTTATCTTTATGATTTTCTAAAGAGCATAGAAAATTTAAAGCAAAAAGTGAGATTAAATTATTACGAAAATTTATTTAATATCCACAAATAACCTACTATTCTTTGCTGTAAATTTTTGGCTGTTTGCCCTGTGAGAGCTAATCTTTTTTTTTTTCATTTTTTATTTGGTTTTTATTTTGCTTTACTGAAATAGGGTCTTGCTAAAAAACACAGGCTAGCCTTCAACTCCCAATTACCCTGCCTCAGCTGGGAATACAAACATATACCTCTATGTCCTGCTTCCTGCAGTTTTAATATTGAAGAGAGAGTTGTTCTCTGTGTATTTTTATACCATCCTTCATCAGTGGATTTCTGTTTAACAAAAACAGATTGTAGTGCCCCCATCTCTGTCCTCCAGGAGCTCAGAACTTGAAGACAACTAATAAAGGCGATAATATTTATTGAGAGGTACTGAAGTTGTGAGGGGCAGAATCTATAAATAGCATTGCATTAGTCCCATGAAGAAGGACCTGTGAATTGTCCTTGCTTGTTCTAAGGCATGAAGACAGAAAAAAAAGTTTTTTTTTCAAGGTTTCCAGCATTTGAAAAATTTTTATTGTTTTTTGAAAATCAATATCAAACATTATATAAGAAGCAAAACATTCAGAATAGATAACAAAAAAAAACCCAAACAGTAGTAAAACTCCTCTTTTCTCTAAAATACATGAAACATAAAAAATAAAATCTAAAGTTTCTCAAGCCAGACTAGGCTCAGCTACAGATAAAGAAAGCACAGTAGGTCACAGCTAATGCCCACGAATGCACTATGGCCACCACAATTTTCTGCTAAGCAACCCTTCTACAGAAGTTTTGTTTTGTTTTGTTTTGTTTTGTGTGTGTGTGTTTTAAATCACTTTATTCACCCATAATCTTTCAATGAAAAAAGAGCTAATCTTAATGACTACCTCTGGTTTTTGCTTTATTACTTTTACTGTGATATTCTTAGCTTCATTTCAGCATATATGTTCTTTCATTTACAAATACTTGTAGTGTGAAAATGAAAATTACTCACATGACATTTAAATCATACAAAACATTCAGGTCCTACCTCCTTCAGCTTCTGTGTCATCTACAATATAATTTCTAGTCCATTTTTGTCATTTCATAACCCTAATATTATGGTCATCCCAAGAGTTCTCAGTGTCTTGAAACTCTGATACTTGTCTGACCTAATTCACCTTTGAGATATTTTACTTCTGCAATATCAGGCTTTCTATGCTCTTATACCCACCTCTTGTACCATTTTATATCCACCCATTAGTGCTGCATATTGGACATGGTGGTGTAATCACATGTGGAACTCTAATATCCATATCTTATACACACTTCAAAGCCAACGGTTGGGAGACTATCTAGAAAGTAATAACTTAGGTAGAGATAAGAAATTTTCTAACAATGTGAAATGCCTAGACACATAAACAAATCTGTGGCTTCATTTTCTGCCCCACACATTTCAGATCTAAAGAGTCACAATGACCACTTGGCAATGGGATTTAGAGTAGTTCATAAATAAAGTATAGGGTAGGAGTGTTCCAGCACTAGGTCTGGCCAAATAATCTTGAATCTGGTCTTTGCTAGTAATGAGGTGACATGAACAAGCCACCAGTATTTGGAGGTCTCAAGTCTTTCTCTATTTGAATGAAAGAGGTAAGACTGATGAGATTACACTTGATGGACATCTCTTAAAAGCCAGAACATCTGTTCATCTGTTCTTACAAAAGTATAGTCTGAAAATTATAGATGAGTGTTCTTCAATGGGGACTCATGCTCAATTCAGTCAAGCAGAGACAGTTTCTGTAAAACTATGCAGTGAGTTTACAATGTAAATATTGTAGAGTATAACAGAAGCATTTCCTCCAACCCAGCAACAGATATTTCCACTATTTAAGCCAGTACATTGGTATTACTTCATCTGTTCATTTACAGTTATACAATTGCTATGTTCCTCCTGAAAATTTGTCACCCATATCAACAACTAAAAGTTACAAATGTAGTAATAAGTTACACTTTTATTTTGTGTATTTTTAAAAAAACTTATTTTCTTTGTAATAATTTCTTTTGAAGTTAAGACTCAGGAAGATATTTTCTGACTCTACATTTCATGTTCCTACTTCTGAGAGTAAAAACTAGAATGATTTAAAAAAAGGAAAAAAAAGGAAACATGAACAGAAGAAATATTTCTGGATGATGTTATGTGCATCACTAAAAATCGACTCCCATAGCAACTAGAATACCAGCAGAAAAATCAACAAATGATTCAAGTCTCGCAAGTGAACCAAAGGCTTTGACTAACCCATAGAACATCGAGTCAAGAAAAGCAGATAGTGCAGCATCTGCCATGAGCTACATATGGATAGTTTTCACTGACCTCTAGCAATGTATTTCTCTCTAGCTCAAACAACTATTGAAAATAAATATCTTCACCACGGGGATCCTGAGAGCATCCAGCAAGCACAGAGGAGTAGAATGAGTTTGGAATCACCAAGTGCACATCTTTAGAGAGCTCTCACTATTTCACTTCTGTCAAAGACACTTGGGTAACACTACTTTGTGGTCTTCTATGTCTTACCTCAATGAAAAAAACATGCATCTAGGACATTTATTAAAAAATGGTCAGGGTTTGGGCCAGTCAGTACTGGCACACACCTTTAGTCACAGCACTTGGGAAGCAGAGGCAGGTGGGTCTCTGTAAGTTTATAACCTGGTCTACAAAGCCAGTTCTAGGACAGCCAGGGCTACATAGTGTGACCCTCTCTCACAAAACAACAACAAAACAAAACAAACAAAGCAACCAGGAGTAATTGTGAATACCAACTCCATGAGGTAGTTCCAACTGGAACAATGAAAGGGGGCTAGAGAAATAAAAGGAGAGGAAGTGAGAGCGAAAGAGACAGAAGAAAGAAGTAAAAGAAAGAAGGAGTAAATATTGTGAATGTGATTTCCACAGGAAGGGAAGGAGAAATGCAAAGCTGTGCATCTTCCAGGAAAGATCTGATATAGCTCCGTATCTCATCTTTGTTTGAGTTATAGGCCCTGTAATAAGCAGAACTAAAAGTGGTTAATGTTTTCATGGCATATGATGTATTACGTTTCATGGAAAGAATGCTTGGCCTGCAGAAGGTGGTGCTATTTTGAGAGGATCTGGAATTTTGGAGGTCTGGCCTAGCTGGCAGAAGATTGTTGCTGGAGATAAACCACTGATGGTCATATCCCTCCTCTGGTACATACTGTGCTCTGGTTCCTGTCTTACAAAAATATGAACAGATGATCTCTCTCTCTCCTCTCTCTTTCTCTCTCCATCACATTAAAAGCTTAAGTTCTAGCATTGCTCCAACAGCTATTCCAGTTTGTTGTACTCTGTACCATTTCCTCTATATATGCCATGCTCAAGTACATGAGGCCAAAACATTGTGAACTAAAATAGCTGTAAACTGTGAGTAAAATAAAATAAACTTTTTAATATTCGAGATATTTCTTTACAGAGGTCTCATTACCACGGCATGAAAGTAAGTAGTATATTATATGTAAATATCTATCCAACTGTTAACTAAGCCACTGAAGAGAGCAACATACACAAGATAAAGAATAACTCAGTTAGTGGATTTTTGTAAATACATTCTGATAATTATGGAAGTGGTATCAAAAATTAATAAAAATATGAGAAGAGTGTCTTGATAAGTTTAAACTATCATTAAATAGATGTGAATTATAAAAGACAATGAGACAAAAATTCCAGAGTTGAAATACATATTTATTAGAATGTGGATCAATAGCAGAGTTGAGCAGACTTAGAAGAAATAATTCTAAGGAAAAAAAGATAATTGTATTTGATATCTCAAGAAATAAAAACACTAAAGAAAAAGATGAAGTAGTGTTACTTAAAGACTCTTGAAACACTGGCAAGAATGTATATATTTTGGAATCCAAAAACAGAGACCTACAGATGAGAACAAACAACTGAGTTTTTGAATGAACAAAGATAAACAAACAAACCTTCTCTTAGATTAAAGAAATATCCATTTATATAATGAGAAGCTCTAAAATATCTATACAGATTTTGTCAAAAATCAAAACCTAAGGGATAATCTTGGGAGATGGTGGAAAAACATCACTCCATCTACAAAGGATCCTCAATAAAACCGGTTGTTTAGCTTCTATTCAGAAAGCACAAAGGCCAGAAGACAGTGCATGACAGACTCTGGAATGAAGAGAAGCACCAGTGGTCTGTTCTCAGGATAAAGAGAGTTAAACATCAACAAACTAGGTTGACAATAACTTCACTGTGCTGTAATTAGAAAACACTACTGTGTAAATCATGTAACTTCTGTAATAAATGATTTATTTGATTTCTTTTGAATATCTACCTTTTCTCACATTCTTAACATTTTAGGATGCTTTTCTGGCTTGATTTTGTATCTTCAGATTGTTGAACATATAAACTCTTCTTACATCCTGATTGGCCAGTTCTACTCTTTTCGTCACCCTCTGACTCACCTTTGCACTGTGACTTTTCACAGAATTTGTAAATCTTGTCTGAGAGCTCACCTTTAGAGAGTTTGTTTTCAAATCTTTATGGTTTATAAATATCATAGATCTTAGGTTTACTGAGGAAAGATAAGAAAGGCTATGCAACAATTAAGCTTTCTAATAGTCTAGGAAGTTTTTCTTTAAACTCAAGTAGGTTGAGACCTGGACATTTGTTTTTTTTTTTTGTGGATAACTGCTTTTTCAACTAAAGCCCCCAAAGCTAGCTCTCTGCACAGCTGGGGATTACAGGTTTTTATACTTGTGGAAGCTCTTCAGATGTTGGACTTTGTATTGTCCATTCTCCGTAGAGATACAGAGCGTCTCTATGAGCTATACACCACAAGACCTCAACCCCTACTTCCTCTGAGTTCCTAAACTTAAGCCATTTCTGACAGCTGAATGCATCATATCATAGTTAGATTCTATATACCTTTCTGACCTTTGTTTTCTGAGACGGTGTCTGGCTATGCAGCCCATACTGGCCAAGAGCTCAGGACCATCCTCCAGCTGCATCCAGGTTGCTGGCATCATAGCTATGAGTTACATGTCTGGGGGAACTTGTTTATTTGGGAAAGTATTGTTTTGTGGGTTTGGTTGGGCATTTTGTTTGTTTTCCCTTTTTTGTTTTTAGCTTTTAGTTAGTTTGTGATGCTAAAGATTAAACTCAGGGCCCCATATATTCCATGTAAACCCTGCTCAAAGAACTATGATACACCAAGACCAATTAGAGTCCCCCCACACACAAATTTTTAAATACAAGATGTAATTAAAGAATGCTGACTGGTATTTCAACTTTGACTTCATAAACTTTAAACTTCAGTGTGGAAGATCTGCCCTTCATTTCTCTCTATGCACACTTCTTCCACTTACAGTCTTCTTCCTTTACCTCATATTTTACATAAAAACTTAAATTCTAAAGCACTAAAAGAAAAGATTCAAAGAGGTAGGGACCAATATGAAATCATTATTAAGAAAAGAAACCTCTATTTCCTTCAAATTTTCTTTGCAATAATTGCCACTCTTTTAGAATAAGCAAAAATCACCCAAGGATATGTATATATATATATATTTGTGTGTGTATGTGTGTGTATACACACATATATAATGCCAAAATCAGGGTTTTATACAATGCACAAAGATTCTGATCTGGGGTTGTGAATAGCTTTTATAGATCCGGACATCAGAAGTTAATTTATTTAGTGGCTTTGGATTATAATCTAGGAGATCCAAACACACATGTGCACACCAGACATGAATTTGTTTATTCTGTAGTTTAAAATTTGTTGATAAAAGAGAGTAAAGAGACAATATTCATAACCAAGAGCTCGGTTTCTTAGAATAAAAACTTATAAAGATTTTCCTTCAGTTGCTGGAAAGTATCTTTTCTTACAGGTACATATTAAAAAGAAATTTTTAAGATAAATCATACGTTAAAGCAATGCAATTAGAATGTACAGAGATCCTAAGGTTTTTGTGGAAACATTCTTCCTTGATGGCTTTGTCTCAGGAGAAATTAAATAATTTTATAACATTTCCTAGGTGTATATATATATATATATATATATATATATATATATATATAAAGCAGATTCAAGAATCAGAATCAGGTGTTACAGTTAGAAAAATAAACTTGTTCTCTTCCATACTTATAAATTCCCATCATATAAAGCTTTAAACTCCAAGTACTATGTTCCTTAGTTCACACAGATTTATACCATCTATTTCCTTTCACTGAGAAAACAGACATAGATGATCTAGCTGCGTGTCAGCAGCTGTCCTGCAAACCGCATGCGTGAAGTGCAAGCAGACAGAATGCCAGAGCTTTGGTGGCTCCAACTTGCACATGTGCCCACACCTGGCAACTGGAAGCCACTCTTGACAAATATTTGCATGTCTGTTCTGTGAGTCCAGCTAGTATGCATGCTAACATTTCATTTCCAGATGGCTCTTATTACCACCTAATTATTTAAACCCTGATTTTATTTCAAACAATTTACCATTGTCAAGGGTCACCTCTTTGTACAGCATTGCTGAAATCAAGTATTTTTGGTCCTAGGTTTGATTACAATAATTTAGAATGGCCTTATTCATAATGGTTGATAGGTACTTCAACAAAATCCATCAATAAAACTAGGTATCCACTATCAAAATCTTAATATAACTATAAGTAATATTTATAATAATATTATTGTTAAACTTTTTACAACCTAAACTCATTAAACAAGCTGGTAAGCCTGTCATTCATTCACTCAGTGACTCATATTGACTCACACTCTGGTCTTTGTGAGGCTTGTTAAGCATCTGAATAGGATGAGGAAAGTACTAATTTGCACCTTATTGGGGATTCAGAAGTTTAGGAAGATTATATGCAAAATTACAATATGTACTAGATGTGCAAAGCTGAAGAAATGTCTGAGGATTTTTATCAACTTTATATTGCTTGACTGGGGTGTCTAGTCCCAAAACTGATCATAAACATGGGTTTCAGGGAAAGGAAGTAAGTCAGAACATGGGATTGCTTACAATACACTCTTGTAGATCTTTTCTTTGTATTCAGGGTTTAGTTTCTTATCAGAGTCACACAGAGGCAGTTACCAAACGACATTCTATGAGACTATTGATTTTGCCGAATTCAGGCACCTCTGTTTGATTTGATAGCAAAACTAACTCAAATCATACATGCACCATATCTATGTAACACCTGTAACAGTTGTTTGGGTTTTATTTTCATTGAAAATTTATGAAGCCTTCAAAAGACTTTGTGAAAATTACTGAATAACATATGAGCTCTTGTCTATTTAAATATGAATAGACAGGACAGAAACAGGAATGAGTTTACTTGTGTGGTCATCTTTTTCTCTGCATGTTTCAGGTTGTTACTAATTACTTCAGATTTAGGAAGTTCTATTTGTACTCCAAGCTGCTTATTCCAAGACTGTTTTATTCATAATTTAACTGATAAGTATTTCTCATACAATAATTTCCCGATGGCATGATATTTTGAAATTGTCATAAACTAAAATTGCCACTAACACTATTCCATAGTATTCATGGGTGACTTTAGCCAGATCATCCTCTGTTGGTATCAAGAAAAACAATTCACATTTCCAAAGTACCTCTATCCCACCATTAGGATAACATGGCATCAGTGCTATTGTGGAGTTAGGAAACAGTCCATGGTCACAGAACAAGGACTTTACTCACGTTTACTCTGCTCTGCGTCAACTCCTTCACTTTCGGTGTCACTTGGCAAGAGCCACGGTTGATGCACAACCTGCAACTGCTTTAAAGACTCATCCTGCCAGGGAAAAGAGCATTTTAGATTAAAGTCTAGACTGACATCAGGGAAACCTCTGCAGCTGAGTACTTCAGTTTTCACAATTTGCATGTTCAAAAGCCCCACAGCAGAAATGTATTCTAAGCTTAAATTCATTTTCATGCCATATATATATATATATATATATATATATATATATGACTTTCCTGACTCTAAAGTCATTTTACTTTAAATTCTTCTTTAGTAAGATTTATATAGTAAGAATTAAATCTAGACTTTGACCTTTCTGACTTAATGTTTTATATAAATCTTGACCTTAGAAATATCATTACAAAACATACAAGATAAAATTGAATAAGAGGAGCCTTTAATAAGACTTTAACAAGAATGGGAATTAGAGCTGTTGGTACTTGTTTCTCTGAATTACACCCTCAGCATTTGCTCACTATCTTCTCTGGCTTCCTACTTTTTTATTTTTTTGGCCTCAAACTCCTGAGTTGAAGGAATTCTACACGTAAGTTTCCTGAGATGCCAAGATTGCAGATCCAGATGACCCCACTCAGCTTCAATTCTGTGTTTCAGTTAAAATCTCTCTCATATACTTCTTTCCTCTGCTCTTTACCTGTTAAGGAAAACATATATCCAATCATTTCTCATTCTGTCTGCAATAATGGACATCTCTGAAATTTCAAGGACCAACTCTCATACTTGCTAGGTCTCTTCATAAGGCATTTCTGGGTGAGATTTGAAATAATTCATATGTTTTCATTTCTTCCATATAATATTTTGTTGTGGCTTGTTGCATTATTCCCTGGATAAAATCTAATTCAGGTTTGTTTCTGATTCCTACTGTCTCCTCCTGACTGCTACATCTTCAGCTATAATTATCTGGTAGTTTTTTACTTGGCCTCAGAAATTTATTTATTTTTTCCTTTTCGGATCTCCTTTTACTCCCACTTAGAATACTTAAAGAAAGTATTTGTTTCTTGTTTTGAAAAATGGTAAAAAGATAACACTTAACTTTCATAATTTTAAGAAACATGGAATAGTAATCATCAATGTTTGCTTTAGTTAAGATAGCTCCCATATATGAGAAATACACCAGGCAAACACAAACTCTTGATTTGATATCTGGGGTTGTTCAGTTCAGTGTATACTTTTACAAAGCACATAATTTTCCAGGAGTATGGGAAAAGGGGGAAAAGCTGAACAGGGACATTTCAAGGTAGCAAACTGGCACTGTATGGTATTATAGTAAATGCATAACATTGCACACTGGCAGAAACCAAACCAGCTTTATGCTGCAATGAAAACTTTCATGTGCCCCAGTAAAAAAGATCTCGGAAATCTTGAAATAGACAATGTGCTATGAAGTATGTAAATGCATCAAAGGTAAATAAGGCACTGACATTGACAAAGTTAAAAATAAAATGCTGACCAAGTCATACTGGAAGGGCCTGGACTATGTAAAAAGGAAGCCTAAATGGACATCATTACAGAAACTGTAGTTTAATTGATAAGTTTATCATGAACTTAAACCAGCATTGGGTTAATAACCACAACATGAAATAAATATCTATGACTCCTTATTGCTAACAACAAATGATTCAACAAGAGTGTGTGAATCATCTTCGTCAAACTCACATATAAAATGACTTTGGATAATTCATGTACACACTCTGCCCTTAAACTTGAGAATAACTCTCCCACTTGGAGTTGTATGTAGCCACTTTAATTTAAAAGGTGGTACAGAAAAGAATAAAGAAGGAGTAAATCCTCAGCAGAGCAAACTGTAAAACACCACGACAAACTGAGCAATAAAGGACAGTCAGTTGGGTACCTTGTCCTACATACCCTCAATAGTAAACAATAGAAATGGGATTTTTCTTTCCATGCTTTCTTTTTATAAATATACTATGCTAGTGTATTTATGATTTTAACCAATAAAGCTAAAGACAGTGAGTCGTGACATGAAGTGCATATTCCTTCATGAGATCTTGGAACAAATCAGATTTGGTTTTGTGCCAAATTTTCCTTCAAAACCCAGGTCATGGCAATCTGAACAATTTGTAGATTTCATTATTACTGTACCAACAATGGACAATTTTGACAAACATCCCATACTGTATTCTGTAATAACTTGAGCTGTTAATGCTAGCTCAAATCTGAATGGAAGAAACATATGTACTCTGTTATATCTTTGCAATAATTCTGTGACTCTAAAACTGCACTAAAATTAAAACATAATTGAAGCAGGGGGCTGGAGAGATGGCTCAGTGGTTAAGGGCACCGTCTGCTCATCCAGAGGACCGGGGTTCGATTCCCAGCACCCACATGGCAGCTCACAACTGTCTGTAGTTCCAGTAACACCAAGATAGATAAATAAATAAGTTTAAAAAAATAAAAAAACAAACAAAAAACATAATTGAAGCAAAAGAAACACAATTTTTAGAAATAATATTTATTTTTAAAAAATCCTCATGTTTTTGTACCAGCAACTCTTGAAGACAGTGTGTAATTTGGACTGAAATGTAATTTCTTTCAAATGAGAGTGGTCTCCACATCGAAATGCTTTGCTCCAGAGATGAGGAATCAGAACTTCTATCCTGGTTGGTTCAAGGACTACAACTTCCCTATTCTGTTAAGTACTCTTCCTCCTGATGTGAAAACATTTGTCCCAGAAGAAGTTTAAGGAGAGATCATGGTGGTAAGGGAATGAAGGAGTCACTTGGTCTATCATAGCAGTAGGCAGTAACAGCGGTCATGTTTTGGGAAGATAAAGAGCAGGCTGAAGCCACAAATGGGGATGGTTTTCAAAGCCCCTCCAGTGTGCTGCTTCCACAGCAGCCCGATATCTAATGATGACAGCTTTTAAAGGAACAAGCAGTCCCTATAAAACATTCAGATACAAGACTGTGGACATTTCAGACTCAAATTGTGTTATGCTCTTAGAAAAGGGGGTAGATATTGGTTTATATCTGCCTGGGGCTTGAAAAGCAGGCTGCATCTAGATCCCAACTCTTTCAGAAAGTTGAATTGAAACACTCTGGAGCGGGGGGGGGGGGTTATTGAAGGAGAATTTAGCAAAAAAGCAAGTTAAACAATGGTAGAATTTACATGTAAACTGATAGGTATTCTTAGGATTTAATTAAATTTTTAAATTCTTGCCTACTAAGAGATTTGACCTTGCAGAACTGCCCAAAGAAGTCGTGCAGATATAAAACTATTGGCTTTAAAATTCTGTGTATGTGACTGTGCGTGTGTGCAGAAATAATTTCAAAATGTTTTATGTAACAAAGAGGGAAAACCACATTCCTAAAATTTCCAAAAGCAGATCAAGCTTTAAACATGGCAGATTAAAATAAATGAAATATAATTTTCATTTTCTAAGGAGAAATCAAGGGCTGGAACTTCTCAATTAAAACAGAAAGTATAAAGTAACCAAGAAAAACAACGTTTATTAATTTTAAAAAGTTTTTTTTTGTCATTTAGCTTCTTGTACCAATTATTAAAATCCATTCTTTTAAGAAACGTTATGACTAAAATAAGTCACTTTTGTTATTTTCCCCATAGTGGTCCAAGATATTAAGCAAGATCACCAATTGGCTTTTTCTCCTAAAGCCTTGAATGTTAGACTGGTCTTGGTTTGTTGCAAGTGGTAAAAAGTGGACATGGAACAGGGCTCAGCAGAATTTCAGAAGGACTTTACATTCTTGACACAGTACCATGAAGACCAAGCAAGTATTACTATTAGATGATTTGAATACTGTACTCTAGGTCTCCCTGTACTAGAGCTAGAAATAGAATGCCCCAGTCTGCCTACCTCAGGCCTGCAAGAGTGCCACATGTCCAAAACTCACCCATCAGCCTGCCTATAATTCTTTGTGAAGGGGTCAAGAAGTTAAGATCCTGAACATTTTTCAAAATCGAGAGCTGATGTGTACCTCCTTGCTAAGTTTATTCGAAAATTTTCTGCAGGATATTAAGCTACATCTCTGTGTAGCACAACTGTTTTCATATTCCCAAGAGCGAGATCTCGGGGCTCCTTCTTGAAGAGCTGCCATTCATTCTTTTTCTAAAACACTTTGCCATAAGGACAGCAAATACCCTGGGATGGGGGTGGGGAATAAGTGACATGGAACATATGGAGAACAGCTAGTCATCGTGAATCAACAGATCCTTCGATCTGCTAGCAGAGTAGGGGCTTTATAAACAAGCAGTATTGTTATTCCACATGCATAGTTTATTTCTGGATTCTTCAAATGCTTTAAATCACTGACTTGACAATCTGACCACAGAAGTTTGGTCTATTTAGAAGAAAAAGATGTGTTCTTTGTTGAAAGCAACATTCTAGTTCTGAATGAACTATTTTTTTTCTTTTGAGTATGAATATATAAATAATATACTAACAATATTTCTTTTTTATTCTTTTCCAGACAGGCTTCTTTGGTTTCATTTGGACTCTCAAGTCACAGCATCCCTCTAAAATGATGATTCATAAAGTATGGTGTATAAAAGGCTAGCGAGTAAGTTAGCAATGTATAAAAGCATTTACCACCAAGCCTGACAACTGTGCTTTATCCCTAGGATGGATAAAAAGAAGTGAAAGTTGCCCTCTGACCTCTGGACACATGCCAACAGACACAAACACAATTTTTTTCTAAAAATGTAATATTTTTAAATCATGATGTTCATAAAATAACATTAGTCTGCTGAGATATATTTCATAGATGGTGTCAAGTGACAAAAAAATAATTCTGTAATTCCATTAAAGTAAAAATTACAGTCTTTTATACAGTTAAGTTAGATAGCTAACATTACCATTTAGCACTTGTTAACATAATGTCTCATGCAATTAAGTCTGAAATCGTTAATTTCTTTTTTTTTGTAAATAGCATTTCTATATCCAATTATTTGGGAACTGTAAAAAGCAATTAAAAAATAAGAGGAGAGAATTAGCTAAGTCTGGGAACTGTAACATTTAATAAATAGGTTCTGAGGAAAAAAAGAAAAAATCATAACATTATAAAAAATATAATAAATTGTATTAGAGAGAGAAGTACAGAATGAATTCAAATTATTCCATATAATTTAGCCTCTCCTACTTGCTTTTCTCTGTTGAGCATTGGGAGAACATGCCACGGCACTATGCACTGCTGTCTCTTTAGAAAAGAATGAAAAGCTCCTGTAGTTCATCTGCCCAGCAGTCCCTTCTAGTCACGTGATTCTGTGGATGGCATCAACTATTCATACTATATACTTTATAGGAAATAATAACACCACAAATGATTCTTGCCTATATAGATGCAAACTACATTAATTGAAAATGCAATTGATTGTTAGCCTATAGAAATGGGTCTAATTTTGCTTCTTTTACATCTATTTATACTATCAATACTTATTAGTCCTTTCATATAAATGATTCTCCTTTGAATGGTCATGCCATCTAACTTGATCCTTCATTAAATTATTGGTGTTAGAAATTTGACATACATTCCTCTATGTGTGGGTGTTCATATACACATGTATGTAGTGGATGCCCATGTGTGGGGAAGGAGGCAGAGGACAACCTCAGGTATCACTACTCATGTATTACCTACCCACTCTTGTATTGAGACAAGGCCTTTCCTAGGCCTAAAGCTCATCAAGTAGGCTAGGCTGACCAAAGGGATCAAGCTTGTCACTGCCCCCTTCCCCCAGCTATATAGCTACAAACTTTCTCCTTCACATTTAGTTGTTTCGCTTATAATGTGAATTTGAGGATGGAACAACTGTCCTTGTACTTACAAGGTAAACAGTTGACTGATGGGATATTTTTTTAGCCCCAAATTCTTTTTATAATTCTATGAGAGCTATTAATAAAACCTTTTAAAAATCGTTAGTTAATAATAATGTCAAAATGTCAAATGCGAATGGCAAAATAGGATTTTTGTTTTGAAAATCATAATACAAATATCTAGTTCCCTAAAGGGAATAAATGATGCCAGTAATAATTTTATTTTCCAATGCTAGCATATATGAAGAACAAATATGTATATAAATCACTTTCTGTAAGTAAAATTGCCTTCTCCATCAAAAATATAGCTGGAAGCTCATTTACATTAGAAGCATGAATGGGTGTAAGAAGAGATTCAGAATCACTGTGTTGCGTCAAATCAGTCTCTCTTCAGTTTAGATGGTGCATCTGGCAAACTAAGCTCAAGAGTCAGAAAAGTCTTCATGTTTCCAACTGTATTTCCTGGCTGACGCCCTTTGAGACAGTAAAGTTGCCACTTGTCACCCTGAGTGAGTTCACACTGCCTGTGCTGCTGTGCTCTGTCATCTTCCCATCACCAACTTTGTGAAGTCGTGACTGCTTTCTAAAAAGTTTCAGATACTGTTGACTTAATCTGTAGTTCTCTGTAGCATCATAACTGTTTAGGTTGCTAGTACTTTTTAACTCTCTGTATCCACCTCATTCCCTCTATCAGCAATTCCAGTCACTGCATTATGCTCATTCCTTATTAGTCCTCAAGGTAACTTGCTATTTTAAGTACATTAGTTTCTTTATAAAGGGTATGACAAGATTTAGAAATATTTAAATTTGATAAATTGGTTTTTATTGTATTTTATTGAGAAAGCATCACTACCTTGAGCTGTCAGGTTACTCAAATGTAAAAAGCATGCAATTTTTTAAATGTAATTTTCAGAGCTATTGTGAAGATTTGAGAAGCAGACACATAAAGTATCTTATTTTTTATTTGCTCTATGATACAAATGCTAACTGGATCTGATGGTATATATATTTAATTCCAACACTTGGAAGGCATATTTCTGAGAGTTCAAGGCCAGCCTGGTCTCTGTATTGACCCTGAAAACTCAAAGAGACCCTGACTCAAATGTTTCCCTAACTCCAAAGAAAAAAACAAATTTCAGAATGAAATAATACATCTAAAAATACTTTATAGAATAAACTATGCTTATTATGTAGACTATTATTATATAGAATAACTTTAGGCTTAATTTTATAGAAGATAACATTGCCTCAGGTTTTCTATTTAGATCTCAACACAATTGCCTAATGTCATGTGGTTATAATTCATGACTACAAGTAAGGAAGTAAATAAATAAATAACAAAACCCAACAACCCTACAAAAAGGAAACAAAACAAAGAACAAAGACTTTGATCTATTAAGAGTTGTTCAAAGTTTAAGAAAAAAATGGTAAATATATTAAAACATCAACAGCATGGTTTGTTTGAGTTTTAGTGTGTGCTAAATAAAAGCAAATGTTTGCAAGCTCAATTTTTATTCCAGTGCATCTAACATTCACAAATACTGTTGGGTTTGTTCTTGTTGGTTTGTTTGTTTGTTTTGGTGATTTTACAATAAAGAAACAAATAAAATAAAAGGCCAAGCAAAAAAAAAATAATAATGCCATTTTAGGTCTCACATTGTAAGCAGCTTCTGAATGGAGAGTTTTAATAAATATTTCCCGAAGATCAAATGCATAAAATTTTGAAACATAAACCTACAAACTAAATGTATAAGTCACTAATTAAGACCACACAAATTTATTGTGATGATAATTTATTGGTTTAGCTAATATCTAAACACCAACTTGTATGAAATGAAAATTCCATGAAATAATGAACCATGGTGACAGATAGATAACATTTACACTGAATGGCTCACATATACTGTAAAGCACACTCATAGAGTCAGTAACAAATCTCATAAACTAAAGGGATTTATATTCCCAATAAACAAACGAAACCTGACTGAGAACATATTTGCACACAAAACTCCAATGCATTAATGAAGTTGTCTTCTATTTCTAGAATACTGACTAAGAGAAGTATGCCCAAAATGCATAATTTTAGTCTCTAGAAATCAGCAGAAAAAACTAAATAAAGAATTGCCTTTCATTGCTTAGGGTATTTATCCACCCATGGAAAGCTTAGCAAGAAGACAATTGAGTCCTTGCTTGGTACTGGGTGAATCCTGAGATTTCCTGTTTCAAGAATCTTCCAGCTAGTGTTGATGTAATCATACTTAAACAGAAAGCCTTTCAAAGCATTTATAGTGAGAAAGTACAAATAACAAAACTTATTTTAACACAGCCCATAGGCCACATAACAAGTCTCAGTGATCTCCTTTCACAGCCTAAGACCAGAAGGAAAAGGGATCCCCAGCATGTCTATGGAAGCATCTCATTTAGCCCCATTTAGCTGGGTCAAGAGTTTAGGTAACTGCAAATCCGAAATGGATACTCTATTGGTGGGCATCTAGGAAAAATATTTATATTTTACTCTCTGTGTGTAACATTAATTGTTCAAATATATTCTAAGTCTGCATCAAGTTCACCAAATTCAAAGTTAGTGTTCATGCTCCCATCCTACCATATTTTGTCCATTTATTTTGATGCTTGGGAACTTGCACATCTTTCCACCTATTTCCTTTCTATCATTCCTTACTTCCTGTGCTTTTTGAAACATTTCAATTATCTCTGGATAGATAAGCAATTTTGTGGAGAATGTGCATTCCATATTCCTCTCGTAGTGATATTTGGAAGCAAGAGAGAATTTTAGTACCCATGCGACATCCTGATGGGAACTATACAGTGTTCTTAGGAGCTGTGAGGTCTTTTTTAGTAGACTTGAATTAGGAAGAAGTGGAGAAGCAGGTAGGTTCCTGCTGAAAAGTAGTATTCAATCCAAGCAAGTATCATCTCCTTTTCCTGAACTTATACACTCTTAGCAGAGTTACATTGCTTTCTTATGCTTACCATGAGTTTGTTTCAAGTCTCAGGGGCTCTGCAAAAGTTCTGAGGGTCTCCAAATGCCTGTCAGTCCGTGCAAAGCTCTTCCACAAAGAATTGAGTATCTTCACAAATAAACTCAAGAATCGAAGGCATTTTCCAAGAATGTGCCTTACTTTTTAATAGGTACTGCAAAGAGCACCATGGTGTGCATTTGTCACATGAATGACTGCTGACCTATTATAACACTATGTTTCTCTGTCTTTCTTTCATTCATTCATTAGTTTGTTCTTTTTCTTCCTTTTGTCCTTTTTTCCCTGTTAATTTCCAGTACAAAACATGTCTCTCAATTACAACTACATCAACAAATATCTGTTAATGAAAATACATGACAACACTAGGTACATGGGACCTTTCCTCTATTTTCAGAATAACTGGATAGAAAGTATCTCTCTACCAATGAGAAACAAAAGCAATCTTGATAACATTATTTATTGTACTTTACTAAACATAGCCAATGAACAGATGTGTATTAGGAGCACAGGAGATAAATGGGAAAAGACCAGGTGAGTGTTTTATTTCAAAGGAAAACCAAACAGCATGCTATGTTTGTGAGGTTCTCTTAGAACTCACTTCTTCCATGTAGGATCGCAAAGAGTATCCTCCACTGGAGTCTTCTCCCTAGAGACAAACAGGGGTTGAAAATGTCATAAAGTGACAGAAAGAACAGCACACCATTGGAAAGGGGAATGAGATACCCCTTGCCTGCACAGATGATATATGAGAGGCTGTTACTTTGACCACTTCAGGATCTTTCAATACATAAAACAGTCAAAAAGACAAGATAGCGCCTTTAATGTCAGCACTCAGGAGGCAGAAGCAGGATGATTTCTGTGAATTCCAGGAAAGCCTGTTCTTCAGAGTGATTTCTAGAACAGTCGGGATTATTAAACAGAGAAAGCCTGTCTTTGAGAGAGAGAGAGAGAGAGAGAGAGAGAGAGAGAGAGAGAGAGAGAAACAACAAAACAAAACAACATTGGCAACAACAAAGACAGGATAGTCCTGTGTTCTCAAAGTATAAGTTATTTGGAGAAATAAAATTCATGTCAGTCTCATAAAACCTGAGGAAATATGACTTGAGCCGCCCAGTTGAACATTTAATCCCTCGTAGTTGAATAACTACCCAAGGATGCCAGAGGGCCTTCCACTGTGTCTCCTTCATGGTTATTGCTGGGAGCCAAAGCCTGAATAAGCTTTAGTTAAGCCATTTTAGTTTAGCCATTAGTTTACAAGCCTGTTCCCCTTCCATTAGTTAGCCATTTACTAGCAATTATGTGACCTCCCCTACATTTCCAGGAATAGCTTTATCCTCCTGTCAGTTAAGAACACCTGTGCAAATAACCTGCAGTTAAGACATTCCACAGTAAGGCTGCATAGCAACCCTTTCCCACATGACCCTCTGCCCTGCCACTTCCCTCTTTACTATATAAACACCTGAGAAAAATAAAAATTAGTAGTTTGATCAGAATACTGTCTTGCTGCCATTCCTTGTGTCTCTTATCCCTTCATTTCTCCCTTCTAGGTTATGGGCTCCCGTTATCTCATCCCGCTGGTTGGGACAGCTAATTGTCTTCTCTTTCACCTCAGTGTCCAGGAGAATGTGGACACAATGGCACATTGCCTTTGATGACTAGGATGCTAAGGGGTCACTGTGTGAAGCCTGTGTGGCAGGATGAAGCCTGTGAACATGGAAGGATGTGGAGTATAATTTCAGAGTTTGTAGCTGCTTACTAAAGACATAGATTTTTATCCCTTCTAGCTAAAAAACAATGTTTTCCTAATTTGTCTAGAAGGCTTCAATCTTCTGCTAAGACTTGTTAATGACCAAGGATCTTCTTGATGGTCAAATGTTAAATATATAATAAATAAGCTTCTTGATACACTTGCTTCTTCCAACTCTGCCACAATTGTGAGTGTCCATGCTGTAGCAAATAATGGCGAACAGTAACAATAACAATAGAAGGTATGGAGGACTTACATGTTTCTGTCCATAAAAAGTATATTTTAAACATTCAGATGAAATGTTGTATTAGACATACACCCTATAATGGAAGACCTCTCATACGTTCATGGATTTATATAAGATGCTAACATTCTCTAGAACTGCAACAATTCATTTAGGAGAGTCTTATCAGAACATTTGTCCAGCAACAAATTCTACCAATAAGCTGAAGCCAAGTCTTCTAGGGGTCTATAACACTAGTGAAGATTTTCCTTTTGCCTTTAGAGATATATCCTTGTTGATACACCAGAGTTTACTATGGCTTATATATATTACCAGCACAATGCCCTGATAACCCCATATAAATCCCATCATTCTTTAGAATCCATTTCTACTATTTAGACTGGTCAAACCCACACATCATTTGTTTCACACCCTGGAATCTGGAGACAAGCCTCATCCATAAATCACTGAGTTGGTGGCTCCAATAAATGAAGGGCATAAAATTAAAATTATCTAATTAGTAATACAGGAAAAGGAGCACTTGGCAGACAGGATTCCAAATGTGCCCATGGCCAAGTGAACAGAGGCAAGACCTCTATGTTTTAGAGCAGGAAGAACCAGGAAATGACTGGACTCCGCAAGTCTATCACAGCTTCTTCTGAATATTGCCAAATGATGCATCTCTCCTCCCTGCCCTCTGGGGGTGCTAAGGAAATAGAACACATTCAAACACATATCTACTCATTTCAGTCAACATTTTCTTAACTTTTAATACCAGGATTTAAATATCAAGTTATCCAAATGGCATAATATTTTGGTAATCACCTTTTAGGAAGAAATAAAAAATACCCAAATCTAATTTCCCTTGAAAAACAAACAGGATAAAAGGGATTTAAAAAAAAGTGGTGGCACATATGAAGGAGGAAAGGGCAGGAATATGGAAACTATGCTTTTAAAACAAAAACAAGAAAAGATATTTCCTGAAACATGGTTTCACTTATCATGAATTTCTAATGTAATCACAGTTGAGGTCAAAAAATGGAAGAGAAAATAAATTGCAAACTCAGAAAAAGTTGAAGAAAGAAAATAATCCTTACTAGATCACTGAGCTGTTAGGAAAGGAAGACTTGGCCATAGACTTAGATATTTTATACTTAAAAAGCCATCCTCAGTAAATAAGAACATTCTAGTTGCAGAACTAATTGCACCTTTTCCTCATTCATTTGCATTTTAACTCTTATATGCATCTCTTGCTTTAATCAATTTTCTATTCATCTCTTACTAATTTTTAGACAAATGCAGACTGATTCTTCCATTGGGGGCATTTATTTCCAAAATTATAAGTCTAATTTTTTTCTTGTTCTGATTTCCTTCAAAGAAAATTTTATGACCTACTTCATTGAAATGTTCTTGCTTCCCTCTTAGCCTATTCAAATAAAATTAAACAATAAATTCTAGCACATGATGCCCTCTTAACCATTTCCTTAGTCATTTACCGTGCACAGAAGAAGAGGAAGTCAACAGGATAGGCAAAGCCTTTCCTTAAATCAAGCAGAACATAAAATGTCATCAACATTTATTCTAGTGAGTTATCAAGCACTTAGTGGGAGTCATAGACAGTTATAAGTGTCTGGACAAAGAGTTGAATGAGAACTTACCCTCCCTACAAAAAAAAAAAAAAAATTGCCACCACAGGATACAATTAGGATCAAGAACAGAAGTTCTTTGACACATGTACCATCAAGTTGCCACAGGAAAAAGCTAAGAGGAAGTATCCAGGCTTTTATTCCTTTTTGAGGCAGCTGCTGAGGAAGCTAAAGTGTCAGAGTCACTGCATGTGTGAGGACAAATGCAGAGTCAAGCTTGAAATTGTTTTCAAACTTCGTCCTGAGGACTTTGTCAGTTAGCCTATTAATGAAGCTGGATAAGAAGGAGGGCTCAGAAATACAAAAATCTTGCTTAAGACACAACTGAAGAAACCTGAGAAGCCATAAGAATTACAAGGCAAAGCACCAAAGATTCCATGCACTCAAATCTGTACTATGTTGTCAGACAGACAGCTATCAGCAGTGCATTGGAGCCTAATTTCCTATGGCAAGTCTATAGTGGAGATGTGGCAGGGTTGATATTCTTCTTTCCAACTGCATCATTACACAGGGTAAGTACATCCGTGTCACAGCAGGTGGAAAGAGTGAAATCCAGCTTTTTGTACTTGGTAGATGCTCTGCGCAGCAGCTTCTATTGTCCAAGACAACACATCATGTTATCAGTTCTGAGCAGTGGAAAAGTAAAGCAAGACTGTCCACACCTGGGAGATATGGACAACACCAGAGGGTTTTGAAGTCACAGGTGCATTTAGTAAGTTGAATTTGATTTATTTTCACACTTGCATATATGAATAAATGCTGCTTCTATGTAAATTCCCCCAATGATTTTTATATCAAGTGTGAAATTTACATCTGGAAAATTTATCCAGAATTTTATGGATAAATGTAATCTCAGAACACCTTTCCCCACAGATAACACCTTTATCCAGTAGAGAAGATACTTGAACAGACAAAACTAAAAACCAAACCAAACAAACAAAAAGCCAGTGATGCTATTAGGACACGGCGATTCTGATTCACTCTGCTATTAAAGGTTACTAGTGTAGCAGGATGTGTCTGCTTCTGGAAGGAATAATGTAGATTTGATCAAATCACCCTTAGAAAAGAACAAAACAGGGAATGGAGAGATAGTTGAGTGGTTGAGAGCACCTGTGCTTTTGTAGAGGACTTGGGTTCAGTCCCCAGCACATGCATGTTACCATCTGAAACTCTAGTTACAAGGGCATCTGGTGCCCTCTTCTCTTCTCTACTGAGGTAATGTATGCACATATATACATCCAGGCAGAACACACACACACAATGATATCATCTATATCAGACATATGATAAAAAATAAATTTAAGATGTTGAAGGGGCAAAACATAGTCAATCTCGATGCAAATAACCAATTTCTAAATTTAAATAAAATAATTTACATTTTTTTTCTTCCAAGTTTTTGATGTCATGTTCAAGAGTTCATTTAGAAATAATGGAAATGAGCAGGGATAATGATGAGAATAATGATTATTATTAGGAATTTTTAATTTTGAATGTTTTAAGTGTTTCATTGTTCCTATTGTTTTTCAATAGTGATTACTCAAGTAGGGAAAGGCATTTAAATGCTTTGATTTCCTTCAATGCCATGTAAAACAAACGTGGGTGGGAAAAGCCAGAAAAAAGAGGCTCCATATTTGGGGGCAGGGTGACCTCCGTGACCTTTATGAGTGAATGTTAGATCAGAGAAGGGACAGCATGGGGAGATGTGACTTATTTTTACAGATCTTTCATTTAATTGAAATATTTCACCCAAGGGAGGACGAAAAAGCATAAGCTTAGGTTGAAATGAAATGAAAAAAAACCAAAGGCCTTGTAAAAAAAGACAGAACTTTAAGAAAAGTAAGAAACACTAAAAATAGACAAAGAAGAGTAATGACTATATGGATAGTGGAGAACTTGAAGCAAGAAAATAAAACAAGAGAAGATTAAAAATTAACATTCATATCTCAGAAAGCTGTCCTATACACTTTATCAGACATGCTGCAACAAGATGTGAGAGACCGAGGGGTGCTTTACAGCAAAAGGGTTGAAAAAAATACTGATTCCCTAAAGATGACCAAGGTCAGCTACAGAGTCCAAAGGTGCACACTAGGAAAGAAAATGTTTATATTGGAAAGTTGTGTGCTACAAAGTTAGACTCATATGGTCTACAATGGGAGGTGGGGTTACATGAATGTTGTCACCCAATGAGGCCCAGTTATCTGGTAAAGGTCAAGTTCTTAAGCTGTGTGGTTGTTTTCTTCAGTGTTGACTACTTAAGATAAGTATGCAATCCAAGTGATTATTCTGTATTTATACTTAAATTTACAGTACATTATATTTTAAAATAAACAGAAATATCTTTCTGATGTTGAACCATATTTTGTAGGCAGAATTGAGAGACCCAAGTGCAATCTTTAAAGCATTAGAATGAGATATTATCATGCTCTGCATACTAATGATTTTCATGATTATGTCCCCAACCCTTCAGTCTATATAAAATGATAACTGTCAAGTCATATTTCCAAAAGAATGAAGAACACAGTGTCTCATATCTGCATTGATGGCTTCTGGCAGGGTTGAGGGTAAGGAAAGACTTGTTTTCTTTGAGGGTTTGGCCACAGGGAGTTTAATTATTTATGCTTCAGTAAGTAAATGAGCAGCATGAATGGGCATTTTTGTTAATGGGGAGATCATAAGAGTGGGCATGAATCTGAGAAGATTGATAACTAAGTTTAATGGTAATGCTGTATAATCACCAAATAATAAAAAATAAAAAATTCTAATTTAGTCTTGTAATCTAATTATAACACTGACCTCATAAAAACAGTTGGCAATTTGAATTTTTCTGTTTGAAATCTTTAAGCCTTTAAATTTTGTTTCATTAGGCTTTTAAAAAAAATCAATAGATGTCACTTTGGAATCTGTAAAGTACCTGGATAAACCCTCTGAGGTCAGTAAAATATGGATATAAACCTAATAATTCACACCAAACATGCAATGCATTTTTTAATTAAATTAACCTATTCCTTGCAAAATGACAAAATGGTTAACATGACTAGCTCCTGCACTGAGTCTCAAATTTGAATGTGGAGAAAACCTGATACATGGATAGAAAAGCTCCTAAAATACGAAGGGCTCCTTTCTCTAGTGTTCTCAACTGTGTTGTTCTCATTTTAAATTGTGATTAATATTTCAGGTAAATATCACCAGGCATTTCTTTGAATTTAAGATACTATATATCCCCCCACACAATACAACCCCAGTAGATTACAAGTGAAAACCCTACCAGTTGGAAGAACATGTGAGTGACTGGCCTCTCCGTTAGACCGTCCCAAAGTCAAGACCCTAACTAAACCCAAGAGCACATTCTGTGCCCCTTCTTCCTCCTATTCCAGCACCAACAAGGCAGCTGAACCCTGCTTCCACATCTCATCGAACTCCATTACTCTGGTACAGTCCCTACCAACTTGCAGGCAGGTGACTGCCTCCCAGCCCCAACCCACACCACCCAATGAACACAGTCTCATCAAAACACACTGAGTTGCCTAACCCCAAGCACCAGCACACCCTCTCCAGGGCCAGCCTTCCCCGAATAACTCTGCAGACTGTATAGTAACAGAGTCAAACCACAGCAGGTAGAAAAACAGCAGACTATATAGGCACAGGTTCAAATAACAACAGTTAGAAGAAGTGGCAGAGGCACAAGACACAGCAGTGGAAGAAAAGGTAAGTAAACACCCACTGCTAGAATATATTCAGCAACCAGAAGAGTAATATGGCTCCACCAGAACCCAATAATCCTATAATAGCAAACCCTGAATATTCCAATGCAGCTGAGACACAAGAAAATAAACTTAATAATTACTTTATGAAGATAATAGAGGATCTTAAAGAGGAAATAAAAATTCCCTTGAAGAAGTTGAGAATATGAGCAAAGAACTGAAAAAAAAATCAATAATTCCCTTAAAGAAATCAAATAAAGGTAAGAAAAAAAAGTCAACAAGTGAAGAAAACAGCTTAAGACTTAAAAATTGTAATAGAAACAATAAAGAAAAACACAAACCAACAGAATACTAAAAATGGAAAATTAGGGGAAGCAAGGAGGATGCAATGTAACTAACAGAGTACAAGAGATGGAAGAGAGAATCTCAGGCATTAAACATAAGATAGAGGAAATAGATTCATCAGCCAAAGAAAGTGTTAAATCTGACAAATTTCTAACACAAAACATTAAGGAAATCTAGGAGACCATGAAAAGACCAAATCTAAAGATAATAGAGATAGAAGAAGAAACATCCCAACTCAAAGGCACAGAAAACACATTCAACAAAATCAGAGAAGAAAACTTTCCCAACCTAAAAAAAGGCATGTCTATAAATATATAAGAAGCTTAGAGAACACCAGATAGACTGGACAAAAAAAGGAGGTCCCCTTGACACATAATAATCAAAACACTAAACATACAGAATAAAGAATTTTAAGAGCTGTAAAAGAAAAAGGCCAAGTAATGTATAAAGGCAGATCTATCAGAATTACATCTGTCTTCTCAATGGAGACTATAAAAGCCAGAAGGTCCTGAATAGACATTTTACAGACACTAAAGGACCATGGATGCCAGCTAAGACTACTATTCCAGAAAAACTTTCAATCAACACAGATAGCGAAGACAAGATATTTTATCAAAAAACCAGATTTAGGCAATACCTAGCCACAAATGCAGCACTACATAAAGTACTACAAGGTAAAGTTCAACTTAAGGAACTCAGTTACAGTGTAGTCAGAAGTTTCTTGGTTCTGTCTAGCTTCAAGGTCCAGATGAATCTCTTCCACCAACAGTTGCTTATAAAATAATTAACTTGGTGACTTAATATTATAGTAAGTGCTGAGACAGTAGTTCAGGCTTATCATTTGTTAACTCTTACTCATAAACTAACTCTTATCCATGATTCTTATCCCTGTTTAGCCAAGTGACTTGATACCTTTTTCTCAGTGCAGCATTCTCTTCTTTCTTCCTCTGTGTCTAGCTGGCATTTGCTCTGTTCTTCTTCCCAGAATTCTCCTTGTCTGGTTGCCCTGACTATACTTCCTGTCTGCCTAGCTTCTAACCAATCAGTGTTTTATTAAATCACTATATAGAGTGACAAATATTTACAGTGTACAACAGCATAGTCCCCAAACAGTAACATTCACAAAAACACAGGCAGTAGATGATCCCACTACAGCAAAAGACAAAAAAATGGAAACACACATGCTACTATTACCACCATCAAACAACAACAACAACAAATAACCCAGGAATTAACAATCACTGGTCAATAACATCACTTAATATAAATCAACTCAATAAAAAGATATAGGATAACAGGATGACTATAACAGCACAATCTGTTTTTCTGTTGCATACAAGAAACATACCTCAACTTCAAAGACAGACATTACCTCAGAGTAAAGTGTTGGGAAAAGATTTTTTTGCTGTATATTTATTATTATTATTATTATTATTATTATGAACAAAGAAGTCACACTTTCTATCCTTGCATATCCTTATTCAAGGTCCCTTCCCCCTCCCGCCACATCAGGTCATTCTTTCGTCTCCACAACTCCCCATTCCCTCCCTGGGCAGGCAGCAGACAGTCCCATGGTCCCACTGACCCAATGAAGCAAGCCTGTAGCTATCTTTATATCTAAAATATACACTGAATTAAAGTTAATCAAAAGAGATAAAGAAGGATATTTTTGATTCATCAAAGGAAAAATTTGTCAGGATGAAGTCTCAGTACTAAACATCTATGCTCCAAATACAAGGACACCCACATTAGGAAAAGAAACATTAATAAAGTTTAAATTATTAAACCCCACATATTAATAGTAGAAGACTTCAATACTCACTCTCAGAAATGGAAAGGTCTGCCAGACAGAAACTTAAAAGAAAAATAAGGTACCTAACAGATGTTATGATTCAAATGATTTTAGTGTGCATCTATAGAACATTTCATCCAAACAGAAAAGAATATACCTTCTGCTCAGTACCTCATGAAACTTCTCTAAAATTAACCACATACCCCTGCATAAAGCAAACATCAATGGATACAAAACAAAAAACAAAAATGGAATAACCCTATGTATCTAACCTGACCACCATGGCCTGAACTTAGAGTTCAACAATAACACAGACTACAGGAAACCCAGAAACTCCTGGAAACTGAATAACTCTCAACTGAGGCATCTCTGGGTCAAGGAAGAAATAAAGAAAGAAATTAAAGACTTTTTAGAATTCAATAATAATGAATCCATACCATATCCAAACTTGTGGGACAAAATGATAGCATTGCTAAGAAGAAAGTTCATAGCCCTAAGTGCCTACCTAAAGAATTTGAAGAAATCTCACACAAGCAACTTAATAGCATACCTGGACAAAATGAAGCCAACTCACCTCCAAAGGAGTAGATGACAGGAAATAATCAAATAGAGGGGTGAAATCAACAAAATAGAAACAAAGAGAACAATATGAAGAATCAATGAAACAAAGAATTGGTTCTTCGAGAAAATAAACAAAGTAGACAAACCGCTATTTAAACTAACCAAAAGGCAGAGAAAGAATATTCAAATTAACAAAGTCAGAAATACAAAGGAGGATATTACAACAGACACTGAGGACATAAAGAGAATCATTATGCCATATTTAAAAAAACCTGTACTCCACAAATTTGGGAAAGCCTAAAAATTGGACAAATTTTGGGATGTTATTCCACATAATAGAAACAAAAGGGACATTGTCGAACTTTCTGTATGAAGCTACAATTGGTCTGGTACCAAAGCCACGCAAAGATTCAACAAAGAAAGAGAATTACAGACCAATCTCCCTTATGAACATTGATGCAAAAATACTCAATAAGATATTGGCAAACCAAATTAAAGAACATATAAAAAAAATGATCAAGTAGGCTTCATTTCAAATATGCAAAAAACATGCAACATTCAAAAAACTGTCATTGTCATATATCCTATAAAAAAACTGGGGAAAAATGGCATGATCATATCATTAGATGCTGAAAAGCCTTTGACTAAATCCAACATACCTTCATGATAAAGGTCTTTGATGAATCAGGAATACAGGAACATATCAAGACATAATGAAGGCAATATTTATCAAGCACACAGCCAACATCAAACTAAATGGAGAGAAACTCAAAGTGAGCCTACTAAAGTAAGGAACGAGACAAGGTTGTCCACTCTTTCCATATATATTCAATATAGTACTTGAAGTTCTAGCTAGAGCAGTAAGAGGATAAAAGGAGATCAAGGGAAAGGAAAAAGTCAGACTTTCAGTATCTGCAGATGATAAGATAGTATACATAGGTAGCCTCCAAAATTCTACCAGGGAACTGCTACTGCTAATAAACACTGTCAGCAATGTGGCAACTATTGATTAACTCAAAAAGTCAATAGTTCTCCTATATAAAAAAGATAAAATCTGAAAAAGAAAACAGTGAAACCTCACCCTTTAGAATAGCCACAAAAAAATAAAATATCCTGGGGTAACTCTAATGAAACAAATGGAAAAACTTATATGATGAGAACTTTAAGTCTTTGAAAAAAAATTGAAGAAGATATCAGAAAATTCAAACAGCTACCATTCTCTTGGATAGGTAGAATCCACATAGTAAAAATGACATAATAAAAATCTTACTAAAAGAAATATACACATTTAATGCAATCACCATTAATTTCCAACACAATTCTTCACAGACCATAAAAGAAAAATACTCAACTTCATATGGTAAAATAAAACAAAAAAACCCAAAAACCAAAAAAAATGCATAGCCAAAAAAATCTTGCACAATAAAAGAACCTCTAGAGGCATCCCTACTCCTGACTTCTGGCTGTATTATAGAGGTAAGGTAATAAAAACAGCTTGGCATTGGCATAAAAACAGAAATGTGAATCAATAAAATTGAATCAAAGATGCTGGCATTAATCTATACACTTATGAACATTTGATTTTTGACAAAAAACCCCAAAATATAAAATGGATAAATGAACACATTTTCAACAAATGATGTTGTCATAACTGGATGGTGACATGTAGAAGAATGTAAATAAATCCACATCTACTTCCATTCACCAAATTTAAGTCCAAGTGCATCAAAGACCCCAAGATAAACCCCCTTACACTAAACCTGGTAGAGGAGAAAATAGTAAGTAGCTTTGAACACATAGGCACAGGAGACTGATTCACAAATATAACACCAGTAGCACAGATATGGTGAACAACAATAAATGGGACCTCCTGTAAATGAGAAACTTTTATAGGCAAAAGGCATGAACAATAAAACAAAACAACAGCCTACAGAATAGAAAAAGATCTTGATCAACCTTATATATCTGAATGAAGGCTGATCTCCAAAATTATTAAAATTCAAAAAATAAGACAATACTACATAAACCAATTTAAAAATAAGGTGCAGATCTAAACAAAGAACTTTCAACAGAAGAGCCTCAAATGGCTGAAAGACACTTAAAGAATTGCTCAACATTTTTAGCCATCAGGGGAATGCTAATCAAAACAATTCTGAGATACCATATTACACCTACCAGAATGAGTTAGATTAAAAACACTGATGACAGCCTATGGTGGAGAGTATATGGTGTAAGGAGAACACTCCTTCATTGCTAGTGGGAGTGCAAACTTGTAATGTTATTTTGGAAGTCAATATGGTAGTTTCTCAGAAAACTGGGGATCATTCTACCTCATGATCCAGCAATATCACTCTTGGGTATATACCCAAAGAATGCACATTCATACAAGGACATTAGCTCAACTATGTTTATAGCAGCATTATTCATAATAGGTAGAACCTAAAACAACTTATATGCCTCTTAACCAAAGACTGGATAAAGAAAATGTGGTACATTTACACAATGGAGTATTACTCAGTGGAAAAAAATCATAAAATTGGTAGGTAAATGGATGAAAGAAGAAACAAAAATTCTGAGTGAGGTAAGCTAGACCAAGAAAGACAAATATAGTAAGTACTCATTCACTCATAAGTGGACATCAGGCATAAAGTAAAAGATAACCAGGGTGCAACCCACAACCCTATCAAAGCTAGGTAACAAGAAGGTCTCTAAGAGAGGTGCATAGATTCCCTAGAAAGGAGAAATAGATCTCCAGAGAAATTAGAAGCATGAGAGTGGGAGAAGGCGAAGTAAGGGAAGGTGTGAAGAGATCATGAGGGAATTGGATGGTTTTGGGGGGGCAGACAAGAAGAGAAAAGAAAGAGATATCTGAATAGATGGAGCCATTATGGAGTTAGTGAGAAACTGGGTGTCAGGGAAATTCACAGACATTTTTACTTAAGAACTACCCAGCTCTCTAGTGACAACTAACTCTGCAGCCTATAGCTGTCATGTCTTTGTCTCTTCATCCCCTTGCCCCTTCCTATGACCTTCTTCTTTACTTAGGCTAATCTAAAATAGTGTATGTCTTTCCCCTAATATCACCCAGTAATATTTTATTCTTAAGGCTTAGCTCTGCTGTCATTTGCTTTGGGAGGTCCACTGATCCCCCCCCACACACACACACACTTGTGTTGTCTCACCATCTTGCTTGGTCCTGCTGCATATTTCACGGCCCTCTTACCCCTCCCATTATTATGCCTTATTATCAGAAAATTTGCTCATTTGCTGTGTTGGCATTTTTGTATTTAAAAAGTAAATTGCTGATCGATCTCTTTTACAATAATTTCTCATGTGCATATGAGTTTTGATTGAATCTGCTCATTACCTTTCCTCCAATTTTTCCAGTATCCCCTTCACTCTATTTTCCTCCCAACTCTGTGAACTCTTGTTTTATTTTGTTGTTTATACACAGAGTCTTCTTAGGCACAGTTAAAATACTATCTACTGGAGAAAGGTAACTTTTAGGGGTTTAATCCTTGAAGACAAATTGCCACACACACTAGCGGTCAGAAACTGAAATAGCATTTCAACTAAGGGTGAGATTTTATGAGTTTTTTTCACTGTCTGTAAGATTTTGGCTGTGCACATTTTGTGCTTGTAGGCACATCCACTGTGGTTCATTAGTGCAGTAATCCTGTAAAATCCAGAAAATTGTGTTTCACTGCAAATGTCTACTGCTTCTGGCTCTTAGAATTATTCCACTCCCTTGTGCATGATGATTGCTGAACTTTAAGGGAGGTATGTGATACAGATATCCCATTCAGAACTGAGTGCTCTCTAGTCTGTTGTTCTCTGCATGTTGATAGTTAGGTCTATGGTATTTTATTGCTTATAATTTAAGAAATAAAGCTTGCTTGAAGATCAGAGGACAGAGCCAGCTAAATAGTTAGCCCTAGAGTTTAGGCAATGGTGGCATATACTTTTAATCCACTTGGGAGGGAGAGATTCATCTGTGAGTTCAAGGCCAGCCTGAATTACACAAGATATATCCAGTCCAAAAGAGAAGCAGATCCAGGTAGTGGTGGCACACACCTTTAATCCTAGCACTTGGGATCTCATGCCTCTGTTCCCATTACTTGGGCAGCACACTCATCTTTAATCCTAGCACTAGGAAGATTTAGACAAGAAGTGATATGGCTGGGAAGAGAAAGGAATGTAAAGTGGGAGGAGACAGGAGTTTGGCTGAGGACTCAAAGCATTCAGTCCAAGGATTTGTGGAGACAGGGTCTTCCCCTGTCAGTCTGAGAATTCAGAAGTGGTGAGAAGTTTCTCTAGTAGCTTGTTCCTCTGATTTCTGATCTTTCAGCTTTGCTCTAAATTCTGGCTCTCAGTTTTCATTATAAGACCAATTATGAATCATGCAATATAGATCTGTGTATTCATTGGCATCTGTTACAAACAGAAGCTTCTCTGGTGAAAGCTGAGAATTGCATTGCTTTAAAGGTAAGGATGTAAGGGTAAGTTTAATGTCTTCGCTATTGAGCAGAATAGTTGTATTGGATTCTCACTTAAGACCTATGAGCTAGGCTACCATTGGTTTGGAGACCAATTAATGGTACCATCTTGTTGAGTAGGCCTTATATCTAATCAGAAAGTGGTTAATTATTCCCATAACATCCAAGCCACTATTACGCCAATAGGCATGTTTTATCAAGCCAGTCGGTAGTTTTGCTTCTAGAGTTCATAGATGAATAAGACAGTTGATGACTTTTCTCCCCCAATACCAGACTTAGATCCTTCCATTATATGAAAGGTAGGAATGAGGCTTTTATGTCAGTCAGTACCAGTTGATTTCTCCAAACCTTGTAACTTAAGAATATGGTATCTTGAGCAGTGGGGTCACACTATAAAATTCTGGAGTGTAATTAAGAGCAATGAAAATAGACTGTAATCCTTAAGACGTCTATGGAATCTCACTGACCAACAAGGTGAAAAGAGGTCAAGCATGCCTGGAATCAGGCCTTTTAGTGTCTAGGAGAAGCATTTTATTTTCTGTGATAGAGTAATACTATTTAAACTTTTCTTTTAAGAAGCTTCTACAATAGTAGGTTTAGATATTGCATTTTCTATTGATTTTAGTGTTAGTTATCCTTCCACACAATGCTTCCTACACCTTTCCATCTACCCTCCCAATGAACTCTATTATTGTTATTATTATTCTTCCTTTCCACTTTGTATGCCACCTGTGTTTTATACATATTCCCCTAAAATTCCATGTCCATGGCTTATTGCTAGATCCATGGATTCTGTGGGCTATCCAATTTAAACATACATATCTAAAAGTTCAAAGGTAGTATTTACATAAAAGAGAGAACACAGAGAATTTGTCAATTAGAGTCTGGGTTACTCACTCAGAATAATTATTTATAACATCTCCACCAGTATATCTATGAATTTTATTTTATTTTGTTTTTATAGCTGAATAATATTCTACTAAATTAGTGTCTACTACACTGTTGGATCCTAAGACCAAATCTCAACACTTATGGGACCTAGGACAAAATACATGCACAAAAGGATCACTTTGTTAAAACTTGTTATAAAAATGTATCCTAACTGCCAGGCAAACTTGGACAGCCAGCTTCAGGTTTAGAACTATGGGAATAGTTGAAATTAATGTCCCAAGCCACACTGGTGGGATAGCAATCACAGCTAGAAATGTTTACTCAACTTCCCAATCCCTGTCTCTTTTCTCAACACTCTACTATATCCCAAAGCAGTGGTTAGCACTGCCCACCTAAGCCAAAGCTACTTTATAGACTTTAACAGCTACTTATTCTCCAGTTCTTAGGTCTAGATTACAGCTGTAGAAGTTAATAAGCTAAGGCGAGTCCTAGGAAACAGGCTTGGCATAATTTGTGCAAGGACTCTGGGATTATGGTACATAATACCTACATGGTCAGGCTCTGAGTGTGCTCAGAAATATGCCTTCCTCTTGTCATATGGACAGAAATGGTCTTGGTCTTATGCACCCACTGAATATCCCCCAAGGGAGAACAAACTCATATCGTAACCACTGACAGCACAGAGTACCAAGCCTGGCACCTGATTCATCTCAAGTCTGATATTGAATAAATAAGGACTTCCAGGAAACATACATTGCAATTTACTGAAGAAAATGGCAGACAGTGCAGCTAGAATATAGAAGGACAAAGATTGTAGCTGTGTGAACAATTCACAGTGACAGAATCAGGGAGCTTCTAATGGCAAGAGATGGAGTGGCATCTGATTTTATGTCTATGAAGCAGCAACAAAAAATTACATCTGAATACAAGGTAGAGATGGGCATTTGAAACTGACTACATGCATTTTGTCATGGAATGGTCACTAGATCTTAGGTAAACAAAATTACACTAAAGGGAAGATATATGAATAAAATTAGGGAAAAAAAAAAACTAACCAAAAGTTTCTACTAAGAAGAAGCCACAGGCCCATCAGCTCCATGGTCATTCTGAGAAGGTCTTAAAAGAAACAGAAAAGACAAGGAGGCTTGCAGCTGGTCATTATCAAAGGATGTTGTACAAACATCAGTTTATACGGTGGGGAAGGATATGGAGGAGTGGCATATAGAAGGCATAGCTGTCACCATATTCCTCTAATTGGAACTACCATTGTCTAGACCTTATCACTTGAACCTTGAACTTCTGTTTAAAAATTCATTCATTTTGAGTTTAATTCAAAAAGATTGTAGAATGCACTTATAAAACAAACCTGGTATGGATTTGTTTCAGCGGTACAGAATTACAAAGTAATCAGTGAAGTAAACATGTTGAGGGCAAAACCACGAAGTGATGCCAGACCAGACAACCTAAAGAATCATAATCTGAGGCAGGGCCTCAACTGTGGACCTAATGGGGATTCTCCATGTCTCTTTGATGCAGCACAGTTTTTCTTCCGTGGTCTAAAGCTCTTTCCCCTTTGAGGACCAGAGACCCAGGATGTTCTATAAGGAGAAATACTTCTGTTAACTCTTAGCCTTCAATGTGCTGCACAGAACAAAGGTTGCAATGGGACCCTCCAAAGGGCCAAACCACATCACAAAGAGTAATAAAATAGTTTCCATTCTCCTAAAGGTATGCCTGTCTGAAGGACCAAGTTCAAAGCAAACATGTTTTGAGGTCTTACTGAACATGACTGAGTACTGAGGTTCATTACAATGTTTTTGCATGTGTTTGCATTTTGTGAAAAAAGCTAGGAACAGAAGCAGGAGAGCCAAAATAAATTCCCTGCCTGTTTTGGAGTCAAAAAGATATGTGCAGAGAATCGTGTTTATGTCTTGTGTGGTTTAATTTTATATTCTTTCAATATTAATTGAGATGAACATCTTAAATGTTGGATACTTTTGATAATCAAGTTCAAAGAACACTATCACTCTCTGAAACTCAAACCAGCATTGTGAGGTTTCTCATTGTAAGGTCATTGCTGGTTAGTCAAACAGCCCAATAAAGTTAAGTCACAAAAGGCCAAACTCAATATTTTTTATTTTTTATTTTTTTTATTATGAATAAAGTCATAACTTTTATCCATGTATCCCCTAATTCAAACTGCCTTCTCCCTCCTGCCCTTCCCAGTCACTCTCTTGATGTTGGGGTGAGGAAAGCGGATCTGTTGGAGTAGATGCTGAACTAAGCCACCTGGGGTCTTTGGGACCTCCTACCCAAGCTCAATATTTTTAAGAATCACTGGTCATTCGCCATGATCCATCTGTCTTCCTCACTGGCCTGAAAGGAGAGTTAATGTGAGATGTACTGGGCACCATGACCCCTGCATCTTTCAAGTCCTTGATAGTGGCACTAATTTCTGCAGTTTCTCCAGGGATATAATACTCTTTTTGATTCTCTACTTTACCTAGAAGAAGCAAATCTGAAGACTTTCATTTAGCCTTTTCAACCAAAATAACCCTCATCCCATATGTCAGGGACCAATGTGAGGGTTCTGCCCACTTCTAAGTACATTTGCCTCAATTATACATTCTGGGACTGGAGAATTACCCAGAAGATGAGTTAAGGAGCCCACTAGACTTCAAACAAAACTCCATTAATCACCTGACCTCTTAAGGCCCTACTTTAACTGGAGGGCCACAATATTTTTGGGGACACCCGAAATCAGCATCAAGTCAGAACCAGAAAGTCTGGATTCTTCCCCTCCCCTCCCCCAGTGTGCAGTTACCCTTATAAGAGGCCTTAAATCTACCTGGGAAAGGACTGGGGAAAGGCTAACAGTAGAGTTTTTAGTTATCTTATCAGGGTCCATCCTGAGGGGAACCTGGTCATCCCTTCATTCAAGAGGTTTGGGGTCTGCAAATGGGCTCAATTCAGAAAACTGGTTCATGAGTCAAGAGTCTCTTTGCTGTGATACAATGTATCGCTTTTTCATTTATTTAAAAAAATTATTAGGAGGTGGGAACAAATCATGAGAGAAGGAGATGATTGAGTGAGAGGAACATCAAGGAGGGTGAGGAAAAAAAAAAAGAAATTTAGCTCTTAATAGAGGAAGCCAATGTGGGGTTGGAAAAAGACTTGGTACTAGGAAAACCTCCAAGAACTCACTGGATGTCCCTGGTTAGGTCTCCAGTCAAAAGTGAAGGTGTTGCCTAAACAGGACTTCCCCTATAATCAAATAAACAGCTACTCTAAGTGCCACCACGGAATTTACATCCAACAATGAATAGAGGTAGAGGCAGGGATACATGACTGAGCACAGGGCTGAGGCCCTGGTCCAGCTGAGAGAAGGGAAGGAGCATCTATATGAGCAAGGGGATAGGGACTATGAGGAGAATTCTCACAGTGATGGGTGGCTGAAGCTCTGGGGAGCTCACTGAATCAAGAACAGCCACCTGAGAACCATCAGGAAAATGAACTAAGCCCTCCAAGGATAGACAACTGTCCCCTGACCTGAGCAGTATGTAGAGCTCATTCCCCACAGAGGAACTTCTTGCTCATCCTTGATACTGGGCAGGGGTGGGGACGATTCGACCCTACTTCAATTAACTGAATATGCCAGATTGCACTGATTTACCCTAGGAATTTTTACCCTCTCTGAGGATTGAATGTGGGAATGGAGTGGGGAGAAGCTGGGAGAAGACTGGGAAGAGGGGAGGTAAGGGAAACAGTGGTAGGTATGTTAAAAACTTTTAAATAAAAAAGTAGATCTTCCCAATTAAAAAAAAAAATGTTTCTGGCCAGGCCTTTCCAGCCTAGCCCCGAGGTTCAGAGAGACCCACTCCCAACCCTGCTGTGTCTTAGCCGCAAAGCTCCAAATAATCATACAAAGGTTTATATTAATTTCATGCTGATTGACGTATGGCTCAAGCATATTGCTAGTTAGCACTTTCATCTTAATTCAATCTATTTTCATTAATCTGTTTAGTCATGTGTCTTGGTACCTTTTCTCAGAGCAACATGGTTGTCTTCTTTCCTCTGGATCTGCTGTGACTCTCTGGCATCTCTGTCTCTGCTCTTCCTGTCCCCAGAGCTTTTAGTCTAGTAGTCCCACCCACACTTCCTGTCTGCCTTCTGGCCAATCAGCTTTTTATTAAACCAGTAGCATGGACAATATAACAACATATAAGAAAATAATCCTACTACATCACAGGTGTACCCAACTGCTTATGTTTTACATAATTCCAGAAGCAGTCAATTTGACAACCAAGAATATAACAATCATAGGGCCTCTCCCTCCCCTTGCATATACTGGACATGTATCAGTCACAGTATTTATGTATTGTCATAACATGCATTTGCACACTACCCTTCTCAAGATAGTATAAGGGTTTCAATGGCAAGGAAGACCTTTTCATTTCCTGCTCTCAAATATCTCACCAAGTGCTTTACAAAATCACATGACTAACACAGGTTTATTGAATAACACAGCTTATGAATAAAACAAGCATAGAATGTCAGAAAGGCATGTAGATTTTATTTTATAGTAGATCATTTTATATAAGAATAAGTTCTTCTGTCAGTCCACTAAGAATCCAACTTAAGTCAACAGACTTCAGATAGGTGCATTTATAAGATAATCAAAAAGGCATTTGAAAACTCACAATCAAGTTTACATTTTCCACCAATATACAAGTGGGCTTTTGTTCATTCTGCTTTGTTACAATAATTAAGAAGACTGTTGCTTTTGTGTTTAGGATATACGTGTGTGTAATTTTTACATGTTTGTTTATACATCATTTTAAATAAGAATAATAGTTTGTATTTAATGTGAACATATATATTGATGTTTATATATGTATCACTTTTAAGAATAGAGCTATGTGCACTTGTACTATGTACACTGTAATGGATTTATCTAAGATACGGTCACAGATTATTTTTAAATTTCTTCATTTAACAGTTAATTTCTGTTAAGACTGAATGTTCCAGAGTCACTCATTCACTGTATTTGTCCATTGTGAATTTCTGTGTTTCTTCTAATCTACTTTAGAAAGAAGTTTCTCTGATGATGGCTGAACGAGACAATGGTGGATGAGTATAGCAGAATGACATTAGAATTCACTCTGTTTGCTTGTATTCTCTCATTGTATATGGCCTATGTAGTCTCAGGTTCTTGACTCCAAGAGCAGTGCAGGCTCCATTTGACAGAGTGGCTTTAATTCAATCCTATATAATGGTTGGTTAGTCTTATAAACTTTATGCCACCATTGCACCAGAGTATCATGCAGTCAGGTCACTGTTGTAGACTGAAGAATTTGTACCTCAGTTGGTATTTACTTTCTTCCTCCAGTAGCATGTAGAGTACCTTCCAGTGTCATGAAAGATCATTAGCAGAGGTGAAGGCTCTAGCTAGGAACCAACTCAACTTTATAGTAAGTTATGTAGGTGTTATCTTCTGCTATAGGGCCTGTCAGTTTTTGGAGAATAAACAGTAGCCTTGTCAATAGCCTGGATTCCTTGGAGATTTTTATGGGGTGTATTTGGTCAACAAATCAGTACATGTAACCCTTTAATAGCACTGAAGGATTCAATTGTGGCAAGAGATGTCTAATTGAGGCTTTATCCCTCATTATTTGGTGATCTTTGCATTGCAGAAAAGAAGGCAGAAAGACTGTAAGAGCCAGTGGAAATGGAAACAAGGCCTTCTAGAAACAATAGGGAGATGAACACAAATGAATTCATAAAGACTGTGGCAGCATGCACAGGGCCTGCACAGGTCTAAGTCAGATGAAGTCCTAATGATAAGTGGGGAAGTGAACACCAGCCCCCATGTCAACCCACAAGAAATGAAACTTTAGTCTCCTCCAATGGGGTCTCACTGGGTTTACAAAACACATTTAAGGATAGGCTCAATGTCCACTAGTAGATGGCAAACATACAATGAACACGATACTTTTGGAGTGTTTTTGTCCCATAATGCTTTGACTGGGAATTTATCTCCCTTAAAGATCTCTTGCTTACATACCATAGTTTTTGATTTTGTGTTTTTATGGAAATTCTATGTTTATGAATCCCTGCATCTGAATATGTTTCTTGGGCTTTTTCTTTAGTCCTTTTTTCTGTTTGTTTTGTTATTTTATTCATTCATTTATTTTTAATTGTTTGTTTTCCTATTAGAATGGGAAAGAAAGAATGTAGAGTTGGGTAGGTAGCGGTGGGGAGGATCTGGGAGGAACTGAGGGAGAGAAACCTTGGTCAGAATATGTCACCTAAAATGTCTATAAAAAGAAAATGAAAAAAAAAAACCAGTCTTAGGAACAAACTACATTACTCAAGAAAATCCAAGTAAGAATTTTTAAATAAATGAGTATCAGTCAGTACCATTATTTTGGGGGAAGAAAATCACTTTGAAAGCTTGAACAATCTGTTTAGAGGTAAAATAGTTACCTCTTACTTTTAACATAATTATCAAGAATGAAAATGATGTTGCTGCTGTAGCCATATCCTTGAGAAAAATCAAGAGAAACTAAGTTTAAATTTGATTACTTTTACTACTGTGCCTAGGACAACTTCCATTCACCCAGTGAGGAAGTCTACCTATTAAGCACAGTACACCAGATAAATTATGAGCCTAAAAGAAAATAAAAAAGAGAGCAATACTAAGATAATTTGCATGCTCTACATTATATCTCCCTGGAGTGAAGAGAAGTCCAGTTCTAAAGGCCTCTAGTTTCCCACACAGACAGCAGCCACCACTGTCTCCTATAGCAGCCTCTGCCAGCACTTGGAAGAAAGCTAGCAGACTTGAAAGAGCATGATTAAAGATAGATAGGCCTTAATAATGGTGCTCTACTCCCTGATTTCTCCGAAGTAATGTAAATATGTTCATATATCACTAGGTTCTAGAGAGGATTTTCTGGCATAGTATTCCTGGCCAACTTAAATGCTGACTGTGCAGTGTGGCTTGAATTCAATTTCCAGAAGGAATCATCCTGTGTTGCTGCCCTGATTCTAACAGCTCAAGAATTTGCTGCTACAAAACAATGGACCACAGAAAAACACATAAAAAGTCCCATGGGGTGGGAAAGAGGGATCAAATTTTATAGTTTGCATAAAACAGAATTAAATATATATGTAAGATTTATATATTGGCAACCTTCTTCACTATTGCTGTCATGGTAGGATCTTAAATGAGACAATGTACATATTCAATTCATTACCCAGGCCCTCTAAGACAGAAGTTCTGCCTTGTCAGAGTTGGGTCCTCGATGCTACTAGACTGCTGGGCACCCAGTTACTTACTCTCATCTGGAATGTCTGGACTACTTCACTGTAAGCATTCAAGGGCAATATTGAATAAATGTGAATAGCTTAAACAGCTACTTTGCTTAGCACTTCTTCAGTTATTCTAACCACTTATAAAGTTGGTGTTAAATTACGTTATGAATGAAAATAATGGGTTTGAAGATTCAATTGTGTGCCAGTATTTTTGCACCAAGATCCAGTTGTACAAGTTTGACTTGTGAATCTCCAGAGCATAACTGATATCCTTCTCATGTCACATTGCTTTTCTTAGACCAGAATCAAAATGGTCTTAAGTAAATTTAAATATATTTTGAGGTGTTCTACACAATATTCTGAGACAATGACATTTTTGTTTTTAACTCATTATTTTGTTAAGATGAACTAATTAACACGTATCCCCAACCCAAAACTTCCAGAACCTTCTACTGGGAGAGAAATAGAAACTTAATCCTTTGCTGTTGGATACCCAGAGCACTTTCTACCTTTTACATTAGTTCTAAATCAAAAACAATATTTGAAAAATAAGTTAAAAAAGGTTTGTCTTTTCTCAGTTGCACATAAGACTAAAATGAAACCAAGTTTATGTCCACACTAATGGTCACACTCAAGTATGAAATGCAAGCATACTGATAAAATGCTTTTTATGTTATGGAGAATGGATTTTGCCATTTGTGAATAGTATGCTTGGTACGCATCTGATCATGCAACATGTAAATCATCTCTAAACCTTCTGTCAACTGCTTTTAACCAAGTATAAGATCTCTTTTATCCTTAGCAAGAAATGTCCATATGTTAACCTTCCAGATTCACACAAGAAAAAAACGTGAGCTGGTCCTGTTTAAAGTTGCATAATTCAACATCTATCTTCTGTATTCAAGACTTTGGTTGCGACATATTTTTCTCTATGCCATTTTGGAATGATTTGTGTATTAATGCATCCCCACACCAGCCCCAATGGATGAAAATTCTTTAATGTTATTTTATCTGACATGTGAGTGAGTACAGAAACTAAGCAAAACAAATATAAAGATATCCATGTAAAATGTTGAATATCATTTTTTTATACCTGTTTTTTTTTTCTTTAAGCCTATGTGAATTTTTCTAATCCTTACTGGTGCCATTTAAAAATAAAATTTTTCTCTCATCCATAAGTATCAGTTTAGAAGTAAACCAGGATAGGTGCTTGGCACAATATTGTCTGGATAAATAATCATTAATGAATATTGTCAAAATTCCTAATAAGAAAACTAGCAGTACATTTTTAAAAAATACATTCCTAAATGAGCACTAGTTCAGGAAGTACAATAAACCTGTACTAGCCCAAATTAGGAAAAAAATTAGCTCCTGGCTGAAATAATTTTGTTCAAGTAGTCTTATATTGTTTTCAGATTATTAATGAAAAGCAATAACTCTCCTTGTCTTATCCTTCATTCAAACACCATTCTACGTCAGGGTACTAAATTCAACCTAAGGGACATCAGAGGGCACAAGAGAAAATGTGGGGCTACCACAGTTCTTATTGCATCATCTATATGTGGACAGCAGCAATGGCTTACAGACATGGATGTACCTGTAACTGGGTCACTTTACAGCATATATTTTCTTGTCAGTATACAAGATCTTTGAGCAACTGTGATTGGATATCTCCACAGAGGCAGCATGTGCTGGACTTCAGAATGCATGCTTTAGGCCATATTGACTTGTGTTAAACACTGAAGGAGCAGTTCCTCTTCTTGGTCATTGATACATGCAATTTTGGCTGTCATAAGATTGGAATAGCAATTCCATTATGACGGTAAGGGTAGTGGAGGGCAAGCACTACCATCTTGACCTACAGGCATGCCCCTTAGGCCTTGAAGCCCTAGGTTTCAGAGCATGGATAGAGAAACAATTTAAGATCAGGGTGTACGTTACACCCCAGGCCCCTTCTTCCTGTTTCTCTCTTGTGCTCTTGGATGAAGGACCTGACCTGCTGAGTGAAGTCACATGCACCACTCCAGCTTTCCAGGAACCTCAGGACAGTTAAATCTTTGTATCAGTGAATTTCCTCTCTGAAACCCCAAAATAAATAATATCCTTCTTTATCAGATGCCAGTGACTTGCACTATTAAATAGGTGTGAAAGATTTTAGCAATAACTGTGAAGAACACTACATACTAGTGAGGAAATCACAAATTTTTAACACATAGATAATAACTCTAATGATATTCACTTATTTCTCTGCTACCCCTATTTACTAACATTTATGCTACTTTCTATTGTTACAATATGCAAGAAATGACAGCACACTCAATATATTTCCTGTCAAGAACATTCCTCAGGATACTACACACATCTAAAACACAATTTTCCACTGACAGTGACACCTTCATAGCTCATTTAAAGCTCAGCATTGACTTAGTTTTAAATGTAGTGACCCTGGTTTTTTTTATAAACACTTCTTATGGTTTGCCAGAATTTTAGTGTTTTAACAGCCCCCTGCAAAAAAAAAAAAATGAATCATGACTGCAGAGGTTTCATTCTAAGATCACTGACCTGCTGCTTTTGGATCCTGGGAAGGCAGAGCGTCATGATGAAAACTTGTAGTGCTTTGCACATTATGGTAGACTAGAGATGGGGAGTGTGTGTGGGGGGAAGAAGACATAGGAGAGAAACACAAGAGGAGAGGCAGGCCAGGGACAAACATTCCCTTCAATGTCTGCACCAGGTAAGTTCTTTCCTTCACCTGGGCACCAGGTCCAAAGAGTCTATTGGACTATGAATTCACTATGAAGGAATCTGCTCACCAGTGTTCATGGCCTTACCGCTGAACTTTCTGTTCCCAGGACCACTCAGTCAACGAAGAATCACTGAGGGTAACCTGAGTGCAACCCTAATAATGCCCAGGGTAAACTGGCCATTACAAGTAGAACACTGGAAATGACTTTAATGTTCATAACAGATACATTTTTTTACACTAGGGCAAGTAACCAAAACACAAAATTATATCACAGTTATGTTAAAAATTGCTTGATTTTATAGGTTTTGAGAATTTCTCAATATGTCACAGAAGATTTTAACACATAAAATATATTAAATAACTCCTATTAGTTAAAGGTAAGTGGACATTTAAATGTGTCAGCGTTATCTTATGGCCAAATACACACACACACACACATACACACACACACACACACACACACACACACACACACACACACACACACGGTTTCCTTGAGCAAGAAGCTTTAACCTGGATTTCCTGTAAAGGTTTGCATTTTATGTAACACTTTCTAAATTATTTTCTTTCCATGACTAGAAAGCTATGGTATTTATACCACTCAAAATTTTCAATAAAGTAAAATTTCCAAGGTAGGATTTTGAATAGCACTAGCATTTTTATCATCTTAAAAATCCCCCAAACTCTGTGCAAATTATCCAGCTTCTACTTAGCTATATGAATTCAGGTTAGCACAGAGATGGCACCTACAAGAGTTCACACAAGCTCTAGATTTTGTCAAAAGCCAGAGTAAACTGGGTGGGTTGAGTCAACCTAAAGTCTTCTTGACCTCAAGATTCCAACCTCCACCTGCAGTTTAACATTTTTTTCCAAATTTTTTCAGGCCCTATTTACATCAAAAAGAGATTTTTGTGCCTTAATATAAAGTAATTATGAAAGAATACACTTGTCAGCTTCATTCCCCAGGAGCAGGATTTGGCTTCTTTTCTCTTCTTTGAATGAAGGTAGCAATTACCGTAGTTTCAAAGAAATGTAAAAGTAACATGTCAGGTTATACTCTTTCATTTCTAAAGCTAGAAGCATGTTTTATTAGTTTATAGCATGACTTATAAATTGGGTTTCTCTCATGCTTAATGTGATTTGTGTATCTCTGTAATTTTTAACCAGTTTGCTTAACCAAATTCTTGATGCCATTTTTAATGTGAAATTTTTTTAGTTAATGACAGCATAAAATTACTTGATAGAACTTGGTATCTAAATGCTAGCCATCAATTACAGAAATTGGAACTTGCACAGAATGTGGGAGGTTCATTCTTAAAGATTCCTCATCCAGAGCAGAGTTTAACTTGACACACCAACAACCACAGAAAAGCTTTCACACTACTGACTGTGTCTACATTCCTGGCCAAGAACAGAACATATACCAGGAAATATGTGGGGGCCATGTGTGACTGATCAAAGCTATTAGTCAATTTCAACAATATGGAACATGTTATTCACACATCAGAATCTTCTTTATCATGTTAGAAACCACATTCCTTAAAGAACAAAAATGTTTTGAAAACATCATTTATATGACAGGGCCTATCTGAGTCACATGTAAACCCTGTCAGATTTCGGGGGTCACAGAAAGTGTGCCTGAGGCTCCTAGCTTAGTAAACTCTTTATTTCTACTACAGAGAACAAAGGAGCAACATAGTTATTACTAATGCAATTGAGCAGCACAAATTCTGAGACACAAGTTCAAGTTCAGTTCTCCCCTGAAATTCTACCCACATTCCAGGACCTCTGGTACCTTAAACCATCTCATTATACAGTCTCTAAAATGCAGTTTGTTTAATGATGCTCAATTAAGAGAATCAACATTATTCATAACTAAAATAATGTAAGTGCACACTTTTATTCTAGAAGGGTTTGAAATAAAATTGAGGGGGCTATATTTTAAGGACTTCAAATTTATTGATGCAATAGATAAACAATGCTCACTGGGTTTGATATTAAGCTACTACAAACATGTCCATATGATTAAAGGTGTTCAGTTTGTGCAAACTGGCTCACTTTTCTTTATCTAAGTGAACATGTTTCCAACAGTAAGTACTATAAGCATAAAATATGTGAATTGCCATTTATTAAGCACTCCATCAAGAACAAAATAATATACTGCCATATAGAGTCTCACCAGCTATCATTACTTCAAAGAGAAAAAAAAAATCAACATTCTCTGGTGAATTGAGAGGAAATTTGATCCATGCAATTTGCAAAAAACAAAAAACAAACAAGCAAACTACCTACAAATTAATAGACAGTTTTCTGATTTAAGTGTGAGTGCGTGCGTGCGTGCGCACACACCCACCCACCCACACACACACTCAAATCTAAGAGTTAAAGGAAAACTCTAAGCTAAGCAAAACATATACAACCAAAATTAAGAAATATTTGCCAGTCAGCTTATCTGTTTCTGATCCCCAGAGCATGGCAAACCACTGATATAGTCTGTAAGAATGAGGGAAATTTTTCTTACTTTAATTGAATTTGGAAAATGTTAGTCATACATTACATGTACAAATCTAGGGAAATCTCTCTATGGATGTATGCTTCTGAGATACAAGTTGTGGTGCCCCAGTCATGAGTTCCTAAAAAATGTTTGCTAGTGGTGGGTGCTCCAAAAGAGGTGACTTGGCAGTTTTTAGGGCTTTATTCTATTTCTCAATATGACAATAATTCTCAATAGGATACAGGTAAAAACTTAGCAAGTTCTTCAGGGAGATCTTGAGGCTAGAATTTGCATGTTTTTTTTCTGATTTCTGGGCTGATTTCAAGGTACCAATACAATGTCAGTGAACACTGTTGAAGAGAGATGCACAAGGCCAGGGACTTCACAAGGCCTGGACCAACAACAGAACACTCCAGATGCCATTTCAGCTAGCTAGGGAACTATTTACAATCTCTTCCCAAAACTGACATGTCACGGGTTTCTAAGGAAGGAGGATTGAATTCCATTTGGCATTCATATAAACACCGTGGAAGGACAACAAAATGATTTTGGTTCCCCTACAAAAGAAAAACTCTTGAATAAATTTATAAAAGACATTATTTTCCTGAACTGGAAAAAGTTAAGAAGATTGAAATATGAGGAGCTGAGGAATCCTTCAATGAGTGAATAAATATGTGCTGTTGACCTGTACACAGTCATGTCAAGGACCCCATAGCCTCAGTTCCATGGAAATGCCAAAGCCATCCCCTAAAGTGATGCTCCGAAGCCCAGAAGGCTAGCAAAGCCTTCCTCTGCTCTCTGTGTGAATGTTGATAGGGTGTGCAGAAAATGTCCCTTATAGCTCTCTCCCCTGATATTTGGGGGCCTGATAAACCATAATAAAGACTGCTCCTATTCAGATTAACTAAGCCTGTCTCCTTTCTTTAGCTATATAATATAAGCCCTGTCTTCTTGTTTATCTGTATATGATAAACCCACCTTCTAGTTCAGTTGTATGCAATAACCCAACCTCTCTGTTCAACTCAACATAATAAACATGCTGAGCTTCTGTTTCTCCATCAGAAAGCCTCAACTGCCTGACTCCAGCTTTTCTATATTTTACATGTCTCTGTATCTTTTCATTTCCTTGCATCACAGTTAGGCAAGTCTCTGGAGCTGTGTAAGGACTTGGCACTGGAAGTCTTCTTGTTACTACCAAGCTGGAAGTACAAGTCCTATTGGGGTCGCCCTCATTGGCTATACACCTATGAGCCTAGAGCTGTGGTTAAATTAAAACATAAAGAAACCGATCTCTTTTACCTTGGAATCTGAAGCAAGTTCATGCCATCAATACATGTTTGAATTCACACAAGAAATCTAATGTTTGTAATGAGGTTTTAAATCTTGCAATTTTGTAGGTAGCAATCCAATTTATATTTTACTTCTAACTTCAGGAATAATTTTTCTGGTGAGATGATTCAAATATGACATTTAAGCTCTTAATTCATGTAGTCAGACTTAGAAGTGAAGATACCTTTTTTGCTTTTGCTTTTATAATGTGTACTGTTTTATTTTTCTTTTGGTCTGTTCAAATAGAACATAGTAACCCAAAAGCAATTTCAACACTTTTCTAGCAATTCCCAGTAAACATAAATTCTGCATGTACCTTGATTTGAGGAGGCTGGCTTGAGCCTCTAACCAATCAATAAAACTTAGTGTACAAGAATTTTAAATTTGAACTGAGATGCCTCATGAAGCCACCTTCCAGCGCCTACATTTTGCTCTTGAGACTCAGCAAGATTTAATGTCCTTCAGCCTTTCTTGTGTTTTCAAGCACAGGTGTGAGCTCATCTACTTGGTTCTTAAAGCAATCTAAGGCAATAATACTCCTCTGAACCTTGTGGCTGTCCTGGAGTCACCCCTAATCTCTTCCTCCAATATTAAGACATGGTTCTACTTGAAATACCGTGTAATTTGAATTACAAGCCCTGCGTTCTTCCTGGGAGTGTGCCAAAATATTTAAAATCTGCTTATAGTAAGCACATACTGAACTAGGTGCTGTCATGTTACAATGTGGGATAAATTATGGTCATTGTTCCAGTTTACTTAGGACTCCTTTGGCATTAAACACAATGTGACTGGTTCTCCAATATGAATTCATTTCCAGTTCTTTTTGCTTTCTCAAAAAAAGGTTCTGTTTGACTGTTCTTTTGTCTGTGGTGCCTTCCAGCAAGTACATGCTCAAACAATTGTCTAAGGATAAACTATAGCATAAAAATTCCTACTCTTCAGAGTACAAGAGAATGCCTCTCACCTCTCGGTACCACCATTTAACCAGCACTTGAGTATGAGTATGTTAGCTTCTTAGGGTTTGTATTTCCAGATTTTTAAAATGTGAATACCATACCATCCTAGGTGGAATATTATGCAAATTAATGACAATATCATTTCTCATTCCTTAATAATTGTCAGATGTTTATATTTGATATGCTTTCATAGTTCATGGACATGGGTTGTATCTACCTTTTTGGCAACTGGAAATAGTGTAGCTTCACACAGTCATATAAAAGGTTTTATTCTTTTACTTTTGTTCCTTTTTGTAAATTCTGAATAAAGTCGTATTTTTTATCCATGTATCCTCTTGTTCAGACTCCCTTCCCCTCCCGCCCCTCCCATTCACTCACTTTTTTTAGTACATATTTAGGAATGGAACTGGTGTGTTATACGATAATTCTATAGTTTTCAAGCTTTAATTTTTACTCTAAAAATTGCAAAAAGAAAGTTGACTAAAAACTTACAAATAAGCAATTCTATTCCTTGGAAGTTTCCACAGGATGTAAAAAGCTAAGTCCACAGAAAGCCATTCATATGAACCTTCATAGCATCATTATGTATCAGATCCCCACATTAAACACAACAAGTCAATCATCCATGACTATATTATGATTAAATAAGCACTGGAACACTAATAATCACTCATGGAAAGAAATCACTGATCACAGTACAAATTGTGAAAGTTAAAATAAATGAAAACAAAGAGGCACAAAAGATCACATGCTTTGTTATTTCACTTTTATGGAAGTTCAAAATAGGAACAACTATAGAAAACAGTGTGGAAGTCATTGTCTAAAAGAAAAAAACGAATCATAACCCTATATAAACCTTAAAGTGATAAAAAAAATATCCTAAAGCCAAACAATGATACTAGTTTCACAATTGAAAACACTTTAAAAATCAATATTATGATTATGAAGTTTAAATGGATCAATATTTGTGGTTGTTTGAATAGGAATGCCTCCCATAGTCTCATAGATTTGAATTCTTGGTCATTAGGAAGTTGTATTACTGAAGAGAAATTAGGAGGTATGGCTTTGCTGTAATATGTATGTCCTTGTTGGGAGAGACTATGGGTCTCCAGGTTTTAAAAGCTCAAGCCAGGATCGATGTCTCTTTTTTTTTTTTTTTTTCTCTCTCTCTCTTTTTTTTTTTAAAGGAACTCTAATAAAAATTCTGAAGTCCATTTCACCTCCTCTTGTAATTTTACTCTTTCCTACAAATGACTTCAGCATTACTAGCTGCTTGCACAGTAATTTTCTTTCTTTTATTTTTATTATGAATAAAGTCACATTTTCTATCTGTGTGTATCCTTGTTTAAGGTCTCTTAACCCTCCCACCCCCTCCAGTCACTCTCTCTTCTCCCCATCTCCTACCCAGCAAGGAAAGGAGGTCCCAAGGTCCCAATATGGCTTAGTTCAGCATCCACTCCTGGCAGATATAGTTTCCTTATCCCAATGTCAAGAATGAGTCTGGTGTTCCTCTAGAGGGAGTGGCACCCAAGGTGCCAGTCCAAGGTGTTTCAGATCCCAAGATGTTCAGCGGTTGTGATTTGCAGCTTGGACATGCTTTGCTTTTTATTTTTTTTTTTTGTTTAGAGTCCACAAATGAGTGAGTGCATCCCCTGCTTATCTTTCAGAGTTTGTGATACCTCGCTCAGGAAGATATTCTCCAAATCCATTCATTTGCCTGCAAATTTTAGGATATCATTTTTTCTTACTTCTGAGTAGTACTCCATTGTGTAGATGTCCCACAGTTTGTTAATCCATTCTTCAGTTGAGGGGCATCTTAGTTGTTTCCAGGTTCTTGCTATTATGAATAATGTGGCTATGAACATAGTTGAGCTAATGCCTTTGGAGTGCGAATATGCATCTTTTGGGTATACAGCCAGAAGTAGTATTGCTGGATCTTTGGGGAGATTAATTCCTAGTTTTCTGAGAAACTGCCATACTGTATTCCAGAGTGGCTGAACAAGCTTACACTCCCACCAACAATGGAGGAGTGCTCCCCTTGCTTCGCACCCTCTCCAGCATAGGCTGTCATCTGTGTCTTTTATCTTAGCCAATCTAACAGGTGTCAGGTGGTATCTCAAAGTTGTTTTGATTTGCATTTCTCTGATGGCTAAAGATGATGAGCACTTTTTCATGTGCCTTCCAGCCATTTGTAATTCTTCTGCTGAGAATTCCCATCTTAGATCTGAACCCCATTTTTTGACTGGGTTATTCAAGGTTTGGGGCTCTAGTTCCTTGAGTTCTTTATATATTTTAGAGATCAGTCCTCTATCACTTGTAGGGCTGACCACATAGTTGGTCATAAAACAAATATGAATAGATACAAAAAATAGAAATAATCCCTTGTATCATATCGGACCACCAGGGCCTAAACAACATCAAAAATCACAGAAAGCCTACCAACTCATGGAAGCTAAACATCACTCAGCTGAACCACCTCTGGGTCAAGGAAGAAATTAAGAGAGAAGTCAAAGTCTTCCTAGAATTTAATAAAAATGAATCCACAACGTATCCAAACTTGTGGGACACAATGAAAGCTGTCTTAAGAGGAAAATTCATAGCATTAGATGCCTATATGAAAAGCCTAGAGAAATCCCACACTAGAGAACTAACAGCTCAGCTCAAAACCTTAGAATGATTAGAAGCAAACTCAGCTAGAAGGAGTAGATGGTAGGAAATAATCAAACTTGGAGCTGAAATCAATTAAATTATAACAAAAAGAACAATACAAAGAATCAGTAAATCAAAGAGTTGGTTCTTTGAGAAAGTCAATGTCTCTTTCTGCTTCAAATCCACATGTAGCATTCTCAGCTGTGTTCCAGCATCATGTCTACCTGTGTGTCACAATGTTTCCCACGGTATTGTTAAGGGACTAAGCCTCTGAACAAGCTTCAATTAAATGTTTTCCTTTGTAGCAGTTTCCAAGGTTATGAAATCTCTTTACAGCAAGAAAACAGTGACTGAAACAATATCCTACTCTATAAAATATGTCTCAGTAATGTTATTAATACAATTTTAAAGATGAAATGCAGGGTAAAACCCACCTGTTTCTTCATGTAATCACAACAGCTCTATTATCATACTGAGCAATAACAAAGGTGAGGCTGGAGAGGTGGCTCAGCATGTAAGAGTGTTTGATTTTCTATCAAAGGACTCAAGTGCTGTTTCCAGCATCCATAGCTGGCGGTTCACAACTGCCTATCACTCCACCTCTAGGCAATCTGAGGGTTTCTTCAGCCTTCTGGGAACAGCTGCACTTATGTATATACTTATACACACACACACACACACACACACACACACACACACACACTGCAAAATAAACTTCAAATAAAAATGTCTCCTTACTTATCTGTCACTTCTAAAATTATTGTCCATTCAGATTTAATTATATCTAGTCACCTAAGTCATCATACAATTTTATCTAATATTGTAAATGAATCAGATACACAGGGAATTCAAGAGGTTATTTTTGTCTCAGCTGAGTATTCAAGACCCACAAACTGTCATTAATTCTACAAGTCAATGAAAGATGATACAACTACATGGATACAGCCTTACGTGACTACTGCCATCTCATTCAATGATTATAATAACTGGTCCAGAGGACTCTCAAGTACTTCTTACAAAGTTATCCTACCCAAATAACAACAGATAAACTAATAGAGACATGTATGGTGTTTTACAATTAGAGCCTGGATTCCTGAATGTAACTTCAATAGCATAATGAGATAAAACAAATGTGTTACAATGAGAATGGAATTGCATTTGTCCTAACCCATAAGCATAGCTTTCCTCCTGATCTAAATTGCAGGGAGTCACCTGGTCATGGTGTGATCCAGGACCACACTTCAACTAGTAATTCCCCAAATGAAATGACAATGTTATCCTGGATCTATCTGCCCTTTTCTTACATCTCAAGGCACCATCAAGCTGATCCTTATGTACAGGACTGAGGTATTCTGTAGTACAAATCATTTGTCATAGTCATAAATAATTCTATGGCTCTTACAATAAGCCCTTTATGCCTAGTCAAAGGCATCTTCCTATTTTCTTCCCTAATGTGTTTTATACCTTCTCTTAACAAATACACACACACAGAGAGAGAGAGAGAGAGAGAGAGAGAGAGACAGAGAGACAGAGAGACAGAGAGACAGAGAGACAGAGACAGAGAGACAGAGAGGCATGAGGGTGAGAATGGGGGATAGACCAAAAACAAAAACAATACCCCACTCTCTAATACTTTAAAACCTTGTCAAGTCCCATTTTCCTGGTAGTTCATTTTTCATTTGTAATTGTATGCTCATGTTGATGTTTGTTATGTTTAAACACATGATGCCGAGCTACAGAATGCTGCTAAATGGATGCCTTGACTTTGAAATTTTCACTAACTATTCATAAGCTATGCCCTCAAGAAATTTTAATTAACCTTTAAATAATTTACTCATCAGTAATGCCAAGGTAATATATCATTGGTTTGTTTTGAAAAGTGTGTATTGTGCATGAGAACATTGAGTAGAGCAATTCACAAAGTGAAAGAAAATCAGTCAATGTCAGTTCTTCTTACAACTGCTATTACTTTCTCACATTTCAGTTTAATTTAACAGATTTCTAATTAAGAAATATCTTATTCCTAAAAATAGAATACAAAGTTTGAAAGTAGAAATTATGCATGGTATGATTTCCCATTCTCCACAGCATGGGATCCAATGATTAGGGAAGTATTTTTGGTTGAATTTTTGATTGATAGATTAATTAAGACACCAAAGGAATATGGTTTCTGCATCCATTCTGAATGTTAGGTTTCTTTTTTTCCATTCTTGTATAAATTTCTATTCTCTGGAGCATTTTACACCTAAATCTACTAGCCAGAGAACAATGACAATGTGGAACAATAAAATAATTTGTCTTATTTGTTATACATCTTTTGTATTATTGTTGTCTTTGTCAATTACCATCTTCAGCAAGTGAAAACAAAATGAAATAGATTTTTAATTCTAAAGACGCCCTAGTAGTACCAATTATTCATTCACTTGTGCATTCCTTTTATAAGTCTGCACAGCTATGCCCTGACATCATATAAATAAGACCAGTCCCCAGATTTTAAACTTTAAAATATACTAGACCAAGAAGTCATAGCACATGAGATTGTAGTTGGCACTGAAATGCAACAGCAACAAGGGAAGAAGAAAATATATGTGCAAAAATTGAGGGAAAGTATTAAAATCTTATTACTAATAGAGGTCACAAGTATTATCAATGAGACATGATGTAGACTACTTATGCATGGAATGTTAGAAACAACTTGTTAGATGGCAATTGATCACAGGGATTGAAGAGACAGAATACAGATGGAGAGATGCTCAGGCCAGGTTACTGAGATTCATAATGTCAAGCCTGATAGTTTAAATTTTGTTCTAAGAGCAACAGTAACGTGATCAGATGTTTTATTTTTAGGAACATTGATGATTTTTAAAAGAATGAATTGGTAGAGGATCACTTTGAGGGCCTAGAGATAATTTCAAAATGGTTTGAATTAAATATGGCAAGAAATTTTAATTAAGATTAAAACAAGTGGACTACAAGGACGTTAGCTTTGACTTCTAAATTTTTTTATATGTTGTTATAGTGGTATCTGCACAATAGGTATATGGAGGCACATGAATGTAGAAGTCAGAAGGCAATTGTGTCAAGCTGATCTTTCTCTTTATACCTTTGTCAGGATTGGGAGGATGAAACTCAAGTCACCAAGATGGAGTGACAAGTACCTTTACACACTGAGACATAGCACCAGTTCAAAATGTGCTTTTGAGATGATAATGCTAAAAGCACAGCTTTCTTCTCAAGGGTAAGAGAAATTCATATTATTGCGTCATTATTATGTTTATTATTTTTGAGCCAAATTTAAATTACCCTGCCCTGGAAACTCAGATTTAAACTGTTCTAAAGTCCATATTCCAACATGGTAACAATTTGATGATGTTTTTATAGCTAAGGAACAAAGAAAGTCATAGAGTAAACACATTGTTGGAGACCTTAAGTAGGTGAGTTAAAGCAATTTGGAGAAGCCTCTTCTGTAGGTTTCAGATGCTGTTTGATGCATTTCCAGCCTTTTGGTTGTTAGAAAGCAGCCTTATATTAGGTTAATATATTCTAAAGTTTTATCTGTTAGTCACCAGATTTGGGTCTTAATAAGAAATGAGCAAGGAATAGATATTTAGAGGCTAATGGCAACTCAAAATTAATTGCAATTACTGTATTGTGATAAGTTAATAAGCCTTGTAAAAAAGTTCAATCAAGGTGCAATTTCTTTCTGGGAACTTTCATTTACAAAGACCAAGGGGCCATGGAACAGCTAGTAGAAAGTCCTACTTGCATTCTTCTTTTTCATGATCAGTCACAAAGTTGAGGTTTGACTTGGGAAATTTTGGTTTTGTGCATTTAACTATGAACCTGAATAAAATATCCTGAAGAGATAGTAGGAGCTGTAACTGTGAATGGCATCACTCAGAGACAGTAAGCAGGAAGAGAAGAGGAAGGTTTTACTTCTTACTAATGTCACAACAGTGATTATGTTTCAAAATATTACTTGTGGGGACTCCTTCATAACAAGGTAGAAGCTGAGCCTGTCTTTTCTAAGATTATATATAGTGTGAGGCCAAAGGGTGTGGTGCTACTGTAGCTAAAGGTGGAATGTGAAATTACCCATGTATGTGTTTCCTATTGGGAAGATGTTCCTGAACAAAGTGGCAATGAAAAATTAAAATGTGGCAGAGAATGAAGAGTGTTAGAAATGGAGAGAAAGAATTGTTAAGCACTCTTGGGACAGGGCAACCGAAGCCCTCTTGAGACTGAATGGCAAGTGGAGAAAGGAAATGTTTGCACTGTAGATGCACTGACATGATATTAATGTACATCAAAAATGAGAGCATCAAGTTCTCTTTGGTTGTATTTGCTTGCTGGCTTAGCATTTTGAGAAAGAGGGGGATAATATCAGGTCTGGATAGTTGGTATGAGATAGAAAGCCATGGGTAAATGAAAACTTGGAACTAACGGCAATGGCAATGTAAATGGGTATGATAGTTACCAGATGTGCAAGTAAGATCGCCTCTGGGGAAGGTGGGAAATGGCTTATGCTCTGCAGTCCTTGAGGAAGTCAAAGATGAGCAAGAATGCAACTAAGAGGTGAGCAGGATGCACCTAACACTGGAGTTCAAGTACAGAGGTAGAACACCTTGGTAAGGTCCAAGGTATGCAGACATATATGAGTGAAGGCTACATAAAGAAATGTTTGAAACTGGGCTGATGCAGGGGACTGCTTACACTGAGTTACAGTTTTCTATGACAGTGAAACTGTGGTTATGTTTTGTTTGTAACGGGCAAATATGAACTTAATTCCAAGTGCAGTTTGGAAACCCAGTGAGGGGTGGCCCTGGGACTTCTGTTCATATAAATGCATTAAGGTCAATATCACAAGAGTGACTGACTGACTATAGCCTCACGGAAGTTGGATTTCTATTTTAAAAGCCACAAACAAAAACAAGTTCAATTTCTCTCCCTAGCCTATCTCTCTTCACACACACAGACACACAGACACACACACACACACACACACACACTCACACACACATGCACACAAGCACACTCTTCTTCCTTCAAAGTTTTCACCCTATTTCCAACCTCTTGACTTTGGACTTTCTTATCAATAGATTCTGTCCATTCTAACTTACTTGGTATACACTATAGACTAAAAACACCAAAGTGCTACTTTATTACATAATATAAGTGACAAATGACACATTTATATTTAGAGTTGAACAAGCCATCAGGAAGTTGCATTAATATTTAGCAGAAGTGAATACTATGTCTTATAACAGTTATGGCAATGAGTATTTCTCTGTGAGAATTGTTATAATAATGAGTATTAATATCAAGTGATGTGTGAGGAATATGTGGAAGAATATGAATTTTTTATTATGGACAAAGATAAAGACAGCAAGACCTGAAAAAGTTGAAGATTTTGACATTTTTATTTTACCTCAAGGAACTTCAAAGTAATTTGCTTTGTTGTTTGTCAGCATGCTTTCGAGGCAAGGCCACACTGTGTAGTCCTGGTTGTCCTGGAAGCCACTTTTGCAGAGCAGGCTGTCTTCCAACTCACAGAGATCTGCCTTCTTCTGTCTCCTGAGTGCGGACACTAAAGGTGCACAGCACCACATCCAGCAAAATTTGATAAAATTAAGTGCATTCTGCCACACTAAAGCTGTTCCAGCTTGATTTAGAATATTGTTTTCCATACATGTTCTGGAAACCAACTTTTGATGTGCTTTGTGAGTTATGGGACCTAGAGCTTTCCAATATTATTGAAGTGAAGCTAAACCTAATTGCTCAAACTTACATTAATAGCCACAGTGGCAATAGGCCTTATTGCACTCAAGTATTCATTACACTTGAAACTTTTCTATGTAATCATGAAAACATTATGAAGAGATTGAAACTTCAAAGCTATGAATGACCGTGAACCCCTATCATAGCTACTTGGGAAGTTAAAGCACAAAGATTCTGAGATTGAGGCTAGCTTGTCAACCTAAGAAGAGACCTTGTCTCCTAGCAAAATATGTAGGTCATCTGATTGAGTAGCAGAGAACTTGGTAGCATGTGAAAGAACCTGAATTCAATTTCAAGAAAAAGAAAAAAATAAACGCATGCAATGGAAATTATGCAGGTCCACATCATGCTATTACCACTAGCCTGGCAATCAGGGAATGAACCAGACTTGGTGTTGAGGGTGAAGTTCAAGGGTCTGTTGGGCAATTTTTGAACTCTATAGTTCTATTCCTTTTAGAACAAAGAAACTTAAGGGAAATGCCTAAAGGACAGAAAGAAGTCAGAAGACTCTCAGAGTGATTTTTCCTTCCTTCATTTCAATTCACCAAAACTGCCTTCAGCATCTCCACCACTCACCTGTACTATGCTAGGTGCTGGATAGGTGCTGAATAGCCTGTGATTAATATGACTCATTGCAATAAACAATCTACTATTTATTTTGTTTTATTATTGGTTAAAATATTCTATTGGTGATAATCACACCAAAGAAATCTCTGGACTGAAATCAAACAGGGATAACACAATGCAGTTGCTTATGCTGCAAGCTCTACACTGCCATCTATTTGCTAAAACTCAGAACAAGCCTAGAGATATGCAGACCTCTGAGATTTGAGATTATGTTTTTATACATATTTATTTCCCACATATTTAAAATAGAAACAGCAATATTTATTTGTGTTTTGAACTAATATGAGAGCATCCAATATACTCAATGCACATATAATGTGTTGATTTTTGAAAACTAGCCTCAGATCTAGGGGGGAAGACTAATTTAGCAGTTTGTTTTACTGACTGTAAAAATACATCAGAACTCAGCTGTTCATTTGACCTCTGTACCTTATAGATGAGAAAAGTTTTAATATCCACAGAAAAATGAACACATTGTGCTTGAACTTCCAATAGACAAGGAATATCCTAGTAAAGATTTCTGTTTTCCCTGTATATCAACAGGTATATTAGGAAGTCACTGTTTCCGGAAATTTAGAGCATTGTACCCTGTTATCTAGTAGGTATTTAATCAGGAGTGGGTCACAGGATTTTCCACTGTTACTGTGAGTTGTTGAGTGAGATTTTGAACTAATTCTATTCTGTTAATAAATCTCCCAGGGAAGAATTCTTCAGCAGTTTCACACATATAGACAATTACAAAGGCAGGTCTGTGCTTCCCCTCACTAAGCACACACAAAGTAGAAAATCGATCTTTTACAAATATAGATCTAAAAGAAATTAGTTAAAAAATATTGTTCCTTATAAATGAAAGTAACAATATTAGCTAGGATCTGTTTTTGAGTAGGAGACAGTTTCTAAAGGTTTCTATTAATCTTGATTTTTTTTTAATATGTTGAACTTAGGTATTTTTTTCCTTTTTTTTTAAGTTAAGGAGCTATTGAAAGATTCAGTCAAATTTTTAATTAAATTTTCAGGGATTAAATTTATTAGATATACTTGCAGACTATCTAAAATATTAGAAATGAGAACTGCTCTATTCTGTGTAACCTCAATAAGTCTCACAAAAGTTTAATGACCTTTTCTTTAATGTGCTTGGGAATGACTAATTCTTACTTAGTCAAAATAAACATAATTTTCAGGTTCTTAAAAAGCATCCAAAATTTCCAAAATGAATTTCTCTGATGAGAAAAATATATTATAATTATTTATGGCACTAAACTCTAAGAGTGCTGAGTGAAGAAGAAAATTAGTCTTAAAATGCAAAAGGATTAGACAATTGTATGTTTTAATAGTACTATGTAAGAAAATAAAAAGCAAATTTCAAGATAGCTTTAATTGTAGTACAGTTATTATACATGAGAGTAATCTTTCCTTTAAAACAAATTATATGCATAGATGACCAACCTGAAACTTCTCTAATGACAGGCAGCTGAGAAAAAAAAAAGTTTGTTTATGCACAATCACATACTCCTGAGCCTCTTAAAACAAGTTCCAGACTTCTCCAAAGGAGGGAATTTTGCATAATGTTTAAATATGGACACAACCAATGGCTAGAGATCATAAGCCTAAATCGAGAGCCTACTGATAATGTTTTGGTTAAAGCATATACTATCAATCAGCCTTCTGAATATGTACATTTATTCCTATGTGTGCTCCCCCACCTCAATATTTACAACACTGGGTCTCTGGCTAGAAGGTCTGACTGCCTGAAAAGGTATGTGACTTTTCTCAGGATGGACATTACTAGGATGAGCAGCTATGCAGAGTAATAAGTTCCAATGGGATGTGAAGAGAGCCTTAGTGGCAGGCCTTATCCTGGCTGAAGGAGAAAGATCTAGCAAGGCCTGCCACTTCCCAGGTCACTTGTCTTGAGGATATAATGGTGTTATTCTACTGAAAGAAGTCATGGGAAGTGAGAACTCTTTGCCGCAGAAGAAAACTCAAGAAAGATAATGAGATTCAGATTGTAAAACTACAATGGAAATGGAAAATATTACACATACATAGAGTCACCAAAAGCATTCTTGATTTTCCTTTTGCTGATGGAGACTCAGCCTGATGGAGCAAGGCGCAGTGGAAGGAAGCAGTATTCCTGTATTCCTGGAGTGCCTCAAGCAGGACCTTCCCAGTTCCACATACCTGTCCTCTCACTTCAGAGTTCTTCAGATGCCAATGGTCTAAGCTTGGATATGCTTGTTTGTATCTTTACTTTTGAAATGTGAATCTACATGGTTACTTCTCAGCTTTTATAACCTCCACATTTCTTACCATCACTCAGCATTCATACCTCCAGTCACCAAACATTTCACATTTCTATCAGTGATAAAGTGAACTTTGCAGAAATTTTCTTCCCAGAGATGTCTCACCATTGAAAGTAAATACTTTCACAATAAACATTTTTAAAACATGAGTAAAAAAATCCAAGAGGAAATGAGGAATTTCCAGAAATTCAGGTTTAAGTAAATACAAACATCCGTTTGAAATTCTTATGAAACACAGTATTTTTTTTTTTAAATGTGACATCATGGAAACATATTTGCTTACAAATTATCCAGCTTCTTTTTGCCCAAAAAGGTTTTGTTATTTCTGGATCAAGACTTCCCAAAAGACTGGAAGCTATGACTTGGATTCTAATTCATGAGATTTTTGTGAATACTAGATAAAATTCTTAATTGTCTATCCAAATTACATCCAAAACAGATTAATACATTCTACTATGCCAGAAGAAAACAAACAAACAAACAAACAAAATGCACCAAGCTTCTCTAGAAGGATGAAAATATTCTATTTTATTTGGCATGGTGGTGCATAGTTTTAATTTCAGAACTTGAAAGGCAGTGGTAGGAATTTTTGAGACCAGACTAAGCAACATTATGAGAATACACACACACACACACACACACACACACACACACACACACACACACACATTAAACAGGAATGAACTTACATTATAAAACACTAATACAGTAAACATGTTAAAAGGCTGACACACACAGAAGTTGGTTATTATATAATGGCTTAATTCTTTGACTTTGAAAAATAAAATTAAAATGAAACTTTATCTCCTTTATAAAAAACATAAAAATCTGCAATGACTAAGACATGGGTAACTCTTCATAACATGAAGTGAAGAATTAGCAGTGAAATCTAACTTCACTGAGATCAGACTTCACTGCTAAGTTGATAGAATGGATACATTAACTGATTCCAGATTGGGATGGTGTGTTCCAATCTGGCTTTATTATTTATGAAAAGAGAAAATGAAGACAAATCATCACATGCCACACAATTCCATTTCTTTTATTTATAAATCATATGAGAATATCATTGGTAAAAGAAGGACTTTGTAACAAAAATTAAAATTTAGCAAATGTTGTGCCATTAATCTCCAGAGTATATTAAGAATATCTCACATTAATAAGAAAGGAATGCAGTACTAACTTAGATAATAGACATTTCCAAAAGCAGGTGTTGAAGGCTGGGGTTTCCAACCCATGCTGCTCCTAGACATGTGAAGGCTGGGCTGGATTATAGGAGTAACACAAGCACATTTGATTTGGAAACATTACTAGGTTCTTGCTTCACAATACCATGGAAAGAACCTCAGGTTTGACTGAGAAATTCCAAAGAAAACTGCTAAGAACTGCAAGGTCCACGTTTATCTAATACTGGAAGGGAAAGTATATATATATATATATATATGAGAAAAGTAAAGATTCTACATATTTAAACTTTTATGATATTAAGTGCCAAATGAAAAGTTATTGAAAATACTTGCAACAAAGGTGAACTGGAGTAATTAGTATTGTAATATAATGAATGCTGATGGATCAATTGGGGAAAAATATTCTCAAGAAAAACATGACCAGTCGAACAGAAACAAAAAAGTACTAAAAATCCACACTCTAGTAAATATATGTAAAAGTATTGGTTATTATGGTCAGCACGACAATACAAGCCTGATTTAAATTCCTATGAAGGGGAAAGGAAAGAAGAGCTATTCTCTGGGCTCCAAACACTCCAACATGAGTTCAGTTCCAGAAGCCCACGTGGTGTAAGGGGAAAGATAAATCACAAAAGCTGACCACTGATCATCATGTAAGCTTTATTGCATGTACCCACCCAAACACATTAAATGAACAAATAAATATAAGTATTTTTAAATATTCATTAGTAATCAAGCAAATATAGTTAACTAAGAAGCCAAACTAAATGTCTAAAACATTACATTTTATACTCATGAAATGAACAAAATTGACATTTTGTTTTTAGTTTTACTTATAGGATATTTAATCCTGGAAAGCAATTCTGATGCTTGGAAAAAAGTTAAATGTGCTTTTTTAATTAATCTGATCAAGAATTTTAATGTACCAGGCACAGGCTTTGACATTTTAAATAATTTACCCTGCGTGAAACATTTAGAGACCATCTACAGTTTATATGTACAGTGTTTCCTCTAAAGAATTACCTCCATGAACAAAATTCCAGGCAAACTAAGTCAGCATTTGCAGCTCTTTTCACATCAAAACAGAGAAAATTAATATTTGTGCAATACATCGTGGGACTCAGAATTAGCTATTTGCCAGGAAGTGGAATATAAATGATTACTCATGGGGCTGGCAATCTGTGTTCCTGGTGATGTCACCAGGTCCTGAGCAAAACTGCTCATCACATTGATAGCCTGGGACAACCTGATGGAAAATCCAACCTGAAACCCTGACATTTGCTCAAGTATAACAGTATAATCTTTCTGTCTCACACAAAAGTTTGTCCACACTTTCCAAGATGAACAATTAGAAGACATTAACACTTCAATTTCTTTAGGGTTATAGGTCTGTCTAGGTATTTAATTGGATCTTGAGTTAATTTTGGTAAATGGTACCTATGTAAAAAGCTGATCATTTTTTCTAGATTTTTCCATTTTTGTGGAGTATAGATTTTCCAATTATGACCTGATAATTGTCTGGATTTCCTAGGGTTCTGCTGTTATGTTCCCCTTTAAATTTCTGATTTTGTTAATTTGGATCCTCTCCTCTGTTTTTTTTCAAAGCTCTTAGAAGTTTTAAAAGATAGTATTTGCATAAGTTTGATTAAATTTATTCCACCCTTATATTTTAGAAATAAACATCCCTGAAATGCCTTAAAAAGAAATCCCACCAAATTGCCAAACTTGGTCAGGTAAACTTGTTTGCTGTCGGACTTTGTCTCCAACAGCTCTACTGGCATCCTGGATCTGTAAGATTCTACATAGAAAGGGAGGAAAATAATAAGAATCTTGAGTGCTGAGCAAAGCAGGTATTCATCATGTTTTTTAGAGAAAATTCATTGCTACAATCACCTGCCAGCACTTTGTCAACACATTGCTTCAGGACACAAATTTCGCCATAATTTAAGACTTTTTCCTGGTGAGATGGTAATGAGCATCATTTCTTTTGTTTTTCATTTTGCAAGAGTATAAGTCAAATAAAATATGCTTAGATTTCAGTTCATAAATTCTGATTGTCTGTTTTCCATATACACTATCTAAGGCAAAGTACCCCAAAAAACATTACAACTTTTTCATCAAGCTATTCAAACTTTACATCATTTTACATGGAATTATATGCCCTATAAAATATGTAAAGCAATTTCCTTAGCATAATAGTATGCTTCAGTGTGGAAAAAAACATAATATATCTCAAAGTATCAACCTGTAAAGGTCAGGAAACAGATAATTTTTCTGAGGTAGATTTGCTGAGGTGAACAATAACCACATTAGTAAAAAAACAAGGGAAAAAGAGATGGCAAAAATCCATTATTAGGTAAATAGTTTAATGGTCATTCATATACTGAAGATATCTGAACTATTATGTTGCTTTCAAGTTATCACCTTTTCCTTTTAATTTTTCAGATATGTACATCTATGACTTACAAGAGAAGAAATAGGCTTGGGAGGTGGGTAGAAATAGAGGAATGTGTCTCTCAATAGTAGTGGGCACATATTTGGCCTGAAAGAAACGGCCAAACTAGAGAATGGATATAATGGTATGTCATCAACCTGCATATTATAAAAGCCCCATGATTACAGCAGATTACAGATCACCTCCAGTCTCAGGAATCAGTGTTCATTATGTGCAATGGAATTCCTCTTTTAATATAATTCCCCAAAGAATGCAGGATTTAATATAAGAAGATTCTATTCTGCTTATTAACACTCAAACAGAAAAAAAGTACAGCAGAGACTTTGTGTTGACCTTTGAAGAATAAGTTTTAAATGAACAAACACCAATTCATCAAATTCTTCCTAGTATAAAGAACCCATTTGGGAACAATGTCCTTGTTGTCAAAACTCTGAAGTGATCAGGCAATTGTTTGTGTTACAGATGATATAATCACAAATGTTTCTTTATCTTCAAGCCTTTGGATTATCAAAAAACATAATATTTAGACCTTACCAAATTCATGTATTTTAAAATCCATATGCATGGTGTTACTGGAAAATAAACCCAAAATGTGAATTTCCATTTTGAGACAGGTCGAAATCTCGGTACTGAGTAGAGGTCAAAAATAATCGGCCAAGAAGGAAAGCTGCAGCCATCCACTTTGCCATAGAGGATCAAATAAAGCAGGCGCTTTATTTACTAATTCACAAGATACAATATCCCACAAATTTAGAGCTAACGAAACATCTAATTGAGAAGAGTAGGCCTTTTACTGTGGTAATTCCAGAGTCTCTAGAGCCTTTGGCATCAAGATAAAGGTGACAATGGAATGTGAGATGTGTGTTGTTTCTGTCCTCACTGTCAGCATTTTCTTTGTGTGCTGACACCCCAATCTTTCAGACCTCTTTAATGTGGAGCACCTAATTGGACCAAATCTATAAAGCCCCAAACTCACATGACCCCTTCCATTCCTAGAACCCACCTCTTAGAATTCAATCCCTCAAACCCCAGCTTTTCACTGTGTGTTTAATCTGGATGATTCTATCCTCCAAGCTCAGACAATGAGGGTAGCTCAGTCTAAGTGTGCTTTACTGTGTATGAAGCTATTTCACAGAAACTTAGGAGCTAAAGAATTTTGAAACTGAGAAATATGAGTTGTCTTGTGTTCTATCTTTTTGACTCAGGATACATCCTAAAATGTTGTGAGACCTCAATTTGCTCACTTAAAAGTAGATGCAACTTAATTCTTAGGATGGTTAATAAGTTCGAAGTGATAAGGTCACAAAAAGACAAAAGCCCTGGAATATTAATGCCACTTGAGAAATGCTTCATAAAATAGCAGCATTCTACAAATCTGTACTATTGTAATACTACTCTAGCCAATTCTACTTACTCCCGTCAGTAAATACTACTCCTGAAGGAAACTATAGTTTCCAGTTACTGCTGGGCATTTCCTGAAGCTTCAGCAGAAGTCCTTCTCTTAATTTTTGTTCTATTTTTAGTAAGCCATGGCTTACTAAGTTAAAATCTTACGGGAGTCATTGAATAAAATTTACAAAGGAAAAGAATGAAATGTATTTACAAAGGAAAGAATTGGTAAATTGTCTTTTCTAATTATCTTTTCATTTTTTTCTCAGTGCCCATGTATTTAATTAATATCTTGAAAACAAAGTAAAAAGCTTAAGGTTAAGGAATTGTGAAATTTGAAGACCCTTTCTGTAAATCTTCAGCAGTTGTTGATCTGAAGCGGCTGTCTATTATACTCATGAAGCAAAGCCACAGCGCTCAATACCTCCTGCTTGGGATTTTTTTTTTTTTTGAAGACTTTTTTTTTCTTTCTGTTCACCCATTTTTAATAAAGGGATTTACCAGACAAATCCAGTATTAATCTGCATGGATTATATGTATGCTAAAAAGCTTTCTAGAACATAGAAAAAATTTTTAGAAAAAATGATTTGCTTTGAGTGGTGGGAAAAGATTGAAAAGATGTAATTGTAAGCTTTGCCTATTCAATACTAAAACACACAAGAAATATTGGCAGCACAGAGTCAGCAATGAGAAAAAGATGTCTATTAGACTGAGTCCACTTATTAATGAACAGAACTCATAAAGGGGGCTAGTGAACAGGCTAGTGGAGGTGAGAATGAAATACCTTTACTATTTATGACATATTTATAATTTGGAAGAATATCACTGCAATTTGCTTTGTTATATTTTATATTTGTTATAATAACAAAAAAGTTATTGTGCTTCAATTCCCTATTAGAATTTAGGAAGAGTTAAAAGTTTCTCTTTTGTTTACAGAAAACAAAGTTCCAAAATACATGCACAAATGAGGCAATTTACTTGTAAAATATAACCATGTTAAGATAATCAACCTCTCAAATATGTGTTTTCTCCATACTAAATCCAGCTATCACCTAGAAATTTTCATGTTTTTAATGATAATTTTTCTATATATTATTTTAATTATTATTCATTGCCAAAGGAAATTTAAATGGTTTAGCTGATATTAAACAGAGTCCAACAAGTTTTAAGAATTCAAAATCTATTGAATGAACAAAAGCAAAAATGATATATAACAAAATTTCTCATTAGAAAAGCATTGTTTGTTCATTGTGGAAAGAAAGTAAAACCTGTAAAAGCCAATATAAAGTCACTTACAAATAATTTGATTAAACAAAACTAATTAATTTTTTCCACTGGGATATTAGAAGTTTTAAAGTAAGCCAAACTCTATGGACAGAAATTAGTTTGATAAGGTCATAAAAATAAGCTAGTAGTGTCATTTCAAATTTTAAAAATATTGTTTTGATCAGACAGATCTCACTAGCCCAGATGGGCTTCCAATACACTATGTACCCTGAACTTTGCTCCTCTCCTCTCTGCTGCTTCTGGGGAGGGTTTGCAGACATGGGCCTTTATTCCTAGCCCTTTTAAACATGCAGGGAGAAACATAAACTTTGCTAGATTTTACAGATGATAAGATAAACCTTTGAGAAAATCATTATTGACAAGTTATTACCATTTGAATGATAATCCAGCCTTGCTATCATGCCATTATGGATATGAACTGAAGTTTATAAATGAGAAATAGGCTTTTCAAAGAAAAGTTGATGGAATCCTTATTAGTATTCAAAAATAATATTTGTCTCAAATACCAATCACATTGTACTCTCTGATGTGGCAATATTATTTGAAGTACTTGGATATATAGTGACTCTGCTTTCAGGAGATTCAGCAGGCAAGAATGCATTCAGAAAAAGTGTCAAAGGTATATAATTGAAACTACATAATGTAAGAATTATATATTGTATTGCATGCTGGCTAAATAATTTGTCTTAGATATGACATGCTGACAGATTATGTCTTAGATTAAACTGTTACGTTAGCATTGCATAGATTCCTCTAAGAAAGGAATCTCAACTGAGAGATTGCCCAAGTCAGACTGGTTTGTGGGCATGTCGTTTGTGAGTGTCTTGACTATTAGTGATGTAAGAGGGTCTGCCCCACTGTGGGTGGCATCATTCCCTGGGTATGCAATCCTGAGTTGTATAAGAAAGCTAGCTAAGCTTGTACCAGTAAGCCAGCAAACAGCATCCCTCTTTGGTTTTTACTTCAAGATTCTTCTTGCATTCCTGCCCTGATTTCCCTCAGTTATGGATTGTGATCTAGAGGCAAAAGTCAAATCAACCATTTCCTCTTCTAAGTTATTTTGTCAGAATATTTTAGCCTAGCAACAGAAAGGAAACTAAAATAGCTACAAATATCTGGTTATAAGGAACACGAATTGGCTATAAGCTACACAAGAAAATATTTAATAGAAATATACTGTTCCAAAAACAGTCTAGTGACTGAGTTTCTCTGAGCATGTTTTCTCACCCATGGGTATCATACTGAGATTAAGAGGTGGGACGGTGGCTGGGAATGCAGAGGTATGGGAAAGAAATAACCACCTACTAGAAAAAATAAGATGGCACATATTGTGTCCAGGGCTCTAGCATATTTAACTGACTGATGAGGAATTATTTCAGAGTTATTACATTAATATAAAAGATATGTATTATGGGTCTGTCTGTAGGTACTCAGAAAAGAGAAGTAGAAAAGTAAAAATTTCTGGATTGATATTTTTTATATCTGGAATGATATGGAAAATAAACAAAGAATTATGGACAGAACATAAAAAGAAACACAGAGGTTAGAGAAATGACTCAGGGGTATAGAACACTGACTGGTCTTCCAGAGGTTCTAAGTTCAAGAAGAAACACAAAAATCTAAAATTTTAACAAAGATTGGGAAATCTACAGTGATAAAGTAATATTTTTAAAAAGTCATTAATTTCTTTATCATTTTAGAATTAATTTTATTATGCCATCCAATATAAAAGTGACACCTTAATGAAATACGGTATAATAATCTGAATGCTATTTTGTCATAGTGCCATGGATTGTATTGTATACCCTACAATATGTTTGATCTCAAAATGTTTCTGTAAGGTATTCTAAAAAATTTAACTCTTTGAAATACACTTACTAAGGTAGATTAAGCCTAATATCAATGGTGATTTTGATGATTCATCTTGGGTAAAAGGAGGGACTGGGACACACCAGCAATGCAAAGGAAATAAAATGTGCTCCAAGGCCTCAGTAGAAACTAACTATATCTCAGCCTCTCCCTCCAGATCCAGGAAGAAATACACTTCTATAGTTTAAACCATTTGATCTGTGGTAGCTTGTTATGGGACTCTAAGCAAGCACAGAGAATTTGCCAGCACCATATGAACATTGTCTAAATATAAAAGATTGCATTAGCCTGAGTAATAAAACAATTCAAAATCTTTTAAAGATTTTATATTTAGAATTTACATAGAGTTTTTTTTTTGTTTTCCTGTTTTCATTTTTTTAACCCTTGAATTTCACTAAAAGTCAGAAACTGAAACCCATTATAAACTAAATCCCTGGTTTAAAAAAAATTAACAAAAATAACAAGGATACCTGATAATAGCATGCATTAAGGAATATGTAAGCTTTCAACATATAGAAAGTATTTACTGTTTTGTTAGGATGAATATAGTTTAATCTATTAAGTTTGACAAAGATTGACATGGAAATTCATAAGCTTAGAATGTGCCTATGAACTAGCAACAGCTTGTCTCACAGAAACTAACTACTGAGTCAATCAAGTTTTCCACAGCAATAAACTACTTCCTCAGTTTCATTTCACACAACTGCCCAAAGAGCTTAATACATCTTTTCTGTATATTTAGTAAAGTGGTCACCTACTGCTATAATAACTCTACCACTGTATAGAGAACAGTGAATGCATTTAAAGTATTCTTTATAAAAAGAATGCTTATTTATGGTTTTGGTTGATGTTATCTTAGTGATTTCTCACCCTCCCCTCCCCGCCCCCGTGTGTGTGTGTGTGTGTGTGTGTGTGTGTGTGTGTGTGTGTGTGTGTGTGTGTGTGTTATATTCAACAAAAACAAATAAATTTTGATACTTACATGGTCTGTTAATTTGGATGTTTTCTCAAACTCTTCACCTTCTTCCATGAGAGTTTCTTCAGTTCCAGGTAAAGAATCTATTATAATTTTTAAAAATAAAAGTCACACATTGCCTATGCATAAAGTATATATATAATATATATATATGAGGATATCAACAGCATTAAACTACTCATTCACAGAATCATAATATTTATGAGTAGACTTTTGAATAAAACTTATTCTGCTTATAAATAAATATGCAACTGAACATTTTAAATTCAGAAGTATATAATGAAATTAAAAAAGTGTAAGAGGTAGTTACTTTATTTTTACAAATAAACCAATATTTCAGACTGGAGAGATGGGACAATAGTTAAGAATGTGTGCTCCCTATGATCTCACAGAGACTATGGCAGCAGGTCTGCACAGGTCCTGCACAGGTCTAAGCGTGATAGAGTCCCAGTGCAGAGAGAAGTCATCATAAGCTTACATCCTTAACTTAGAAGCTATCTTTAATTGATAACTGCTTGTAAATGGAAACTTAGTTTTCCCTAACAGAATCTCACTGGTTATACAAACTATACTCAAGAGTAGTCCTTATGCCCAGCAAAAGATGGCCAACACAAAATGATCTTGATGTATTTTTGCAGGGTTCATTGTTTCATAATGGACATTTTTTAACTCTACAGGAATTTTACTTATATATCATTATTTCTGATTTTATAGAGTTTCTGTGTGTGAAAATGTGTGTTCATATGTGTCTTTTTGTGTTTTTTATACTCTTTCTTTGGCCATTTTTTATGTTAGTTTTGTCTTATTCTGTTTAGATTTGTTTGTTATTATTTTAACTTATTGTTTTTAGATGCCTATTTGACTTCTAATGAAAAAGAGCAAGAAAGGTATAAACAATCTTGAAGAAATTTGGGAAAGGAAAAAACTGTAATTAGAATATGCTCAATGGAAAAAAATCTATTTTAATTTTAAAAAATGTTCTTACTATTGTAAAGGTCCTGAGTTTGTTCCTAGCACCAACATGAGACAGTTCACAACCACTTATACATACAGCTCTAGGAGATCTAGGGGTTTATTTTGACCTCCGTGGCAACTGCACTTATGTGCACATACTCCCCCCACATACAAAAATACGCACAATACATGTATAGTTAAAAGTAAAAATAAATAAAAAAGGAGTTAGCACTTCTTGGCATTTATTCAGCTAGATTTTGGTAATATTTATCTTTAATGATTTTTTTCTGTTTTGCAATGTTATATTTCTTGTTTGTTTAATGCTTCTTGTTTTAGACAGAAGGAGTTTTATACAATTTAAGTATCAATTCTATTTATTGGTAGTCTCCTTTTTAAATCAGATGACAAATTGTGTAGTCAATAAGGATGCAAATTATTAAACGGTGAAGGTTTTTAATTTTTTTAATTAACTAATTTATTTTTTCCAGCCTGATAACAGTCCCCCTGAATCTCCTCCTAGTCTCTTCAACCAGCCACCTCCACCACCACCTTTCAGAGAAGTGCAGGCCCTTCCATGTATATCAGTCACCCTTGGGATATCAAGTTGCAGTAAGACTAGGTACCTCCTCTCCTATTAAGGCTGATGAGACAACCTAGCAGGGGGAATAGGTCCCAAAAGCAGGTAACAGAGTCAGAGGCAGCCCCTACCTCACTCTCTCTGACTAAAGTCTGACAAGAAGACTAAGTCACACAATTGCAGCACATGTGCAGAAGGTCTAGGTAAATCCCACACAAGTTCTCTGGTTAGCAGTTCAATCTCTGTGAACCCATATGAGGTCAGGTCAATTGACTCTATATTTTCCTGTGTGTCCTTGGTCCCTCTGGCTTCCACAATCGTTCCTCTTCCTCTTGTACAGGATTTCCCAATGTCCAAGGTCCACCTAATGGTTGGCTGTGTGTCTCTGCATATGTTCCCATCAGTTGCTGGGTGAAACCTCTCTGAATGGTAGAGATTTTATTTATCCAGCATATCAAGCAAAAAGCTGTGACTTTTAGTTTAAATCTTAAAGAAGTGAGTTAAGTGGTGACTTTCAATTACATGAATAAACTGATGGGAACCCATCTGATATGGTTGCCAATGTGTGTGAATTAGTGAAATCTAGAAAGGTATCTATGGTTGCTAAGGAGGTCTGGAATACTGATAATTCTATCTAACATCTATATCAGGTGCTGTCAACTTCCCTAGTTAAAGTTAATTTTATATATTGACATTTAAAAGTCAGTTTAGAGGAAAGTATTTCAGAACACTGCTTTTTATAAACAGGATTCATACATTTATTAATATTGACAAAGCCCTCATTAAAGAAGCTTCTCTTTATAGCAAATGGAGACCAATACAGTTAACTAAAACTAATCGCAATTCAGAGATCAACAGTTCATAGGAAGCCCTATCCTAATGTACGCCCCTACACCACAGCTCCTGAATGTATGGCTCAGGGAATATGGCAAAAGAGAGGGCTGAATGATTTTAAGAGCCAGACTACCAGGAAGTGTACTGCAAAACCACCTCTGCTAGACATAGCTAAATAAAGAAGACTGAAACAATGGTAATATCTATAGACATGGTAATGTGAAAGGGAGGAATTCAATGAAACCCACCCCTAGACAAAGAACTATAGACAGCTATTGACAGACAGCTGGGGGAACAATTAGGCTCTTTCAGGGATGAGTTCTGACAGAGTGGTCAGCCTTAAAACCATACATACACACACAACAAAAGGAGACTTTACAGTTTGAATTTGTATAATTGTGCATGCATATACATAGGTATGTGATGATAATAATCAAAGAAAAATAATCAGTTTTAGGGGAGGGTATCTAGGAGAGGCTGATGGGTAGAAAGAGGGAAGTGTATCTATCTTAACATAAATTATATTTTTAAGTCATATGATTTCATAACAAACACTTAGATTCATGTGCAAATGGAGACAGATTTTTCTAGTGAATGAAATAAGTGATCTGAGCAAGCAATTAGAATGTTGAAAACCTCTAGCCCCTTGTGGCCAAAGCATAGGGAAACAATGGCAAACTTGGCAGGAGTACAAGGTTGTAATTCATGGCATCTCTATCTCTGGTAATTCAGAATGTTTTATTCAAGACAAGTTAGCCCATTTCTTGGGAACAAGCTTATCTTCTACATAAACATAGATATCACCATAAATTAGGATAATTTACCTACAGACTTCTAAACAGAATAGAACCATTAAAAATAGCATGTTTTCGTTGATAAAATCAAGATGGATGATAAAAAATGTACCTAGTTAAAAAATACTCATTGAATTGCAAAGAAAATTTTGGCACCTATCTTTTATTTTATTTTATTTTTAATAATTTATTTTTTATGAATAAAGTAATACTTTTTATCCGTGTATATCCTTGTTCAAGCTCCCTACCCCTCCCACCCCTTCCAGTCACTATGTTTTCTCCACAACTTTTTATCTCCTCCCCGGCCAGGGCAGGAGGTCCCAAGGTCTCAATATGGCTTAGATCAGCATCCCCTCCTGGCAGATCCACTTTCCACACCCTAACATCAAGACTGGATCAGGTGTTCCTCTGGAGGGAGTGGGATCCAAGGTGCCAGTCCAAGGTGTTTAGGATCCCAAGCTATTAAGTGGTTGTGGTTTGCAGCGTGGATGTTCTTTGCTTTTTGCTTTTCTGTTTAGAGTCCACTAATGAGTGAATACATCCCCTGCTTATCTTTCTGGGTTTGTGATACTTTGCTCAGGAGGATATTCTCCAAATCCATCCATTTGCCTGCAAATTTTAGGATATCATTTTCTCTTACTACAGGGTAGTACTCCATTGTGTAGGTGTACCACAGTTTGTTAATTTATTCTACAGTTGAGGGGCATCTAGGTTGTTTCCAGGTTCTTGCTTAATAATGCTCCTATGAACATAGTTGAGCTAATGCCTTTGGAGTGCGAATGTGCACATTTAGGGTATATGCCCATAAGTGGCATTGCTGGATCCTTGGGAAGATGGATTCCCAGTTTTCTGAGTAAGCTCCATACTGTATTCCAGAGTGGCTGAACAAGCTTACACTCCCACCAACAATGGAGGAGTGTTCCCCTTGCTCTGCAACCTCTCCAGCATAGGCTGTCATCTGTATCTTTTATCTTAGCCAATCTAACAGGTGTAAGGTGGTATCTCAAAGTTGTTTTGATTTGCGCTTCTCTCATGGGTAAAGATGTTGAGCACTTTTTTTCAAGTGCCTTTCAGCCATTCATAATTCTTCTGCTGAAAATTCCGTTTTTAGTTCTGAACCCCAATTTTTGATTGGGTTATTCAAGGTTTGGGGCTCTAGTTTCTTGAGTTCTCTATATATTTTAGAGATCAGTACTCTATTACTTGTACAGTTGGTGAAAATCTTTTCCAATTCTGTAGGCTGTCGTTTTGTCCTGTTGACTCTGTCCTTGGTTTTACAGAAGCTTCTCAGTTTCAGGAGGTCCCACTTATTGATTGTTGTTCATAGTGTCTGTACCACTGGTGTTATATTTAGAAAGTGGTCACTTGTGCCAATTTGTTGGAGGGTATTTCCCACTTTTTTCTCTGTCAATTTCAGAGTGGCTGGGTTTATGTTGAGGTCTTCGATCCACTAGGATTTGAGTTTTGTGCAGGGTTACAGGCATGGATCTATTTGCATTTTTCTACAGACTACCTTCTAGCTATGCCAACACCACTTTTTTCCATTGAATATTTTGGGCCTCTTTGTCGAAGATCAGGTGTTCATAGGTTTTTGAGTTAAGGCTGGATCCTCAGTTCAAATCCACTGATCCACAAGTCTGTTTTTATGCCAGTACCAGGCTGTTTTTATTACTGTAGCTCAATAGTATAACTTGAAGTCTGGGATGGTGATGCCTCCTCAGGTTCTTTTGTTGAACAAAATTGTTTTAGCAACCCTGCATTTCTGTTATTCCTAATGAAGTTGAGTACTGTTCTTTCAAGGTCCAGAAAATATTGTGTTGGGATTTTGACAGGCAGTGCATTGAATCTGTAGATTGCTTTTGGTAGAATTGCCATTTTTACTAAGTTGATCCTACCAATCCAGGAACATGGGAGAGCTTTCCATTTTCTGATATGCTTTTCAATTTCTTTTTTCAGTGACTTAAAATTTTTGTCAAATAGATCTGTTACTTCTTTGGTTATAGTTACTCCAAGGTATTTAATGCTATTAGCAGCAATTATAAAGGGTGATGTTTCCTTTATTTGTTTTTCAGCCCTTTTATTTTTAGTGTATAGGAGGGCTACTGATTTCTTTGAGTTAATCTTGTATCCTGCTACATTGCTGAAGGTGTTTTTTAGCTGTAGAAGTTCCCTGGTAGAATTTTGTGAATCACTCATGTATACAATCATATCATCTGCAAACAGAGATAGTTTCACTTCTTCTTTTCCAATTTGTATCCCTTAATTTCCTTTCGTTCTCTTATTGCTTTAGCTAAAACTTTGAGAACTATATTGAATACATAAGGGGAGAGAGGACATCCTTGTCTAGTTCCTGAGTTTAGTTGGATTTCTTAGAGGTTTTTCTCCATTAAATTCAATGTTTGCTTCTTGTAAATCGCCTTTGTTATATTTAGATATTTTCCCTGTATTCTTGATCTCTGCAGGGCTTTTATCATAAAAGAATGTTCGATTTTGTCAAAGGCTTTTGTAGCATCTAAAGTTATGGTCATGTGTTTTTTTTTTTCCTTCAGTTTGTTTATACAATGGATGACATTTAGAGTTTTTTTTGTATGTTGAACCAACCTTGCAATTCTGGGATGAAGCCTACTTGATCATGGTGGATCATTTATATATATTGTTGCATACGGCTTGCCAAAATTTTATTGAGAATTTTAGCATCAATATTCATGAGGGAAATTGGTCTGTAATTCTCCTTCTTTCTTGAGACTTTGAGTGGCTTGGCTATTAGTGTAATTGTGGCCTCATAAAAAGAATTTGGCAATATTCCTTCAGTTTCCACTGTGTGAAATAGTTTGAGGAGTAACGGTAGTAATTCTTCTTTGAATGTCTGGTAGAATTCTGCACTGAAACCATCTGGACCTGGGCTTTTTTTATTTGGGAGGCTTTTATTGACAGCTTCAATTTCCTTTAGGGTTATAGGTCTGTTTAGGTAACTAATCTGGTTCATTTAATTTTGGTAAATGGTACCTGTCCAAAACGCTGTCCATTTCTTCTAGGTTTTCCATTTTTGTGAAATACAGATTTTCAAAGTATTTCCTGATAATTCTCTGAATTTTCTGGGTTTCTGTTATCAACCTTCTCATTTCTGATTTTCTTGATTTGGACACTCTCTCTCTGCTTTTTGGTTAGTTTGGATAAGGGTTTATCTATCTTGTTGACTTTCTCAAAGAATCAAGTCTTGATTCATTGATTCTTTGTATTGTTCTTTTTGTTTCAATTGTATTGATCTCAGCTCTAAGTTTGATTATTTCCTGCTGTCTACTCATTCTAGGTGAGTTTGCTTCTAATTGTTCCGAGGCTTTCAGCTGTGCTGTTAGTTCTCTAGTGTGGGATTTCACTAGGCTTTTTATTTGGCATCAAGTGCTATGAAATTTCCTCATAAGACTGCTTTCATTGTGCCCCACAAGTTTGGGTCGTTGTGAATTCATTTTCATTAAATTCTAGGAAGACTTTGGTTTCTTTCTTAATTTCTTCCTTGACATAGAGGTGGTTCAGTTTAGTGATGTTTAGTTTCCATGAGATAGTAGGCATTCTGTGATTTTGGATGTTGTTGAACTCTATCTGTAGGCCCCGGTTGTCCAATTTGATACAAGGGATTATTTCCATTTTTGGTATGTATTGATATTTGCTTTATGACCAATTATGTGGTTAATTTTAGAGAAAGTTCCATGAGGTGCTGAGAAATATATATATTCCTTTGATTTTGGGTGGAAGCTTCTGTAAATATCTAATAAATCCATTTGCATCATAACCTATGTTAGACTCCTTATTTCTCTGTTGAGTCTCTGTCTGGTTGACCTATCCAGGGGTTAAGTCTCTCACTATTAGGTTGTGAAAATTGATGTGGGATTTCAGATTTAGCAGTGTTTCTTTTACATAGATAGGTGCTCTTATATTAAGGGCATGAATATTCAGGATAAAAATCTCCTCTTGACCAATTTGTCCTGAGATGAATAAGTAATGTTCATCTTGGTCCCTTTTAATTGATTTTACTTTAAAGTCTCCTTTGTTTGATATTAGGATGGCAGCCCCAGCTTGTTTCTTAGTGCCATTTGATTGGAAAACATTTTCCCAAACATTTACTCTGAGCCTGTGTATGTCTTTGTTGCTGAAGTGTGTTTCTTGTATGCAACAGAAAGATGGCATCTATTTTTGAATCCGTCTTGTTAATGTGTGTCTTTTTATAGGTGTATTGAGTCCATTGATATTAAGGCATATTAGTGACCACTGATAGATGTTTCCTGCTATTTTTGGTGGTAGCTTGTATATATTTTCTTTCTCTGGGCTTTTCTTCTGTGGGATTATTGAATTTTTGTGGTTTCATGGGTGTATCTGGGATCCATAGGTGGGAGTTTTCCCTCTAATGCTTTCTGAAGGGCTGGATTGGTAGATATGTACTGTTTCAGTCTGACTTGGTCATGAAATATCTTGTTTACTCTATCTATGGTGACTGAAAATTTTGTGGTATAGTAGTCTCGGTTGGCAGCCATGCTCTTTTAGTTTCTGTATAACTTCTGACCAAGTCCTTCTTGCTTTCATCATTTCCATTGAATAGTCAGGAGTTATTTTGATGGGTCTGCTTTTATAGATAAGTTGGCTCTTTTCTTTTGCAGCTCTTAAAATATTTTCTTTGTTTATGTGTTGTGGCTTGATTATTATATAGTGAGCAGACTTTTTTGTGGGTCATATCTATTTGGTGTTGTGTAAGCTTCTTGTATCTTTATAGACATTTCCTTCTTTAAGTTAGGAAAGTTTTCTTTTATGAGTTTATTGAAAACATTATCTGTGCCTTTGAGCTGGTATTCTTCTCCTTCTTCTATTCCTATTATTCTCAGGTTAGGTCTTTTCATGGTGTCCCGTATTTGCTGAACATTTTGTTTTATGGCTTTTTTGGTTTTAGTAATTTCTTTGACTCATGTATCTATTTCCACTGAGTCTTCCACTCCAGAGATTCTCCCTTCCATCTCTTGGATTCTGTTGGTTATGCATCTGTATCTGTTCTGTACTATGTATCTGTAATTCCAGCTCTTTTCTTCAGGTTTTCTATTTCCATCTTGGCCTCATTTTGTGCCTTTTTAATTACTTCTATCTCAGTTTTTAGTTCCTGGAATGTTTCTTTAATTTTTTGGTTTACCTATTTTTGGTTTTCTTTCAAGGATTTGTTCATCTCTTCCACTTTTTTGTTTATATTTTCTTCAATTTCTTAAAGGGAATTTTTTTTTTATATCTTCTTCGAATGCTTCAATAATCTTCATAAAGTTGTTTTGCTGTTGTTTCCCTCTGTTTCCTCTTCATTGCTCTGTTCAGGTCTTGTAGTTGTAGAACCACCAGTTTCTTCTGGTGTTGCCTTTTTTTATATTATTATATGTATTTTTGCACTGGCATCTGCCCATGGCTTCAGTGGTTCATTCTTAGGCAGCTCCTAGTCAGTTGTAGCAAGAGGACTTGTGTGTCTCCCATCTCCTCTGAGCAAGTGGTCTGCTCGATCTCTGACTGTGCTCTGGACAGGGATCTTAATTTCAAATCCTTAGTCCTTCTCTGATGATGCAGTTTGCCCTGGAGGTGGGGCCTGGACATGCAAGGTCCTCTCTTTTAGGTGTGGCTGGAGGAGCCCCTCACAGCCAAATGCTACCTCCTGTCTGCTAGGGATTGCTGAGATCAGACTCTAGGAATTGACCCTGGTCCCAGAAAGAAATTATTTGGATGAGTGGTCCAGGTGCTGCAATCTGCTCACCTCTGGATGGGGTCTGAGTTTCAAAGGCCTTAGTCCTTCTCTGCTGAAGCAGTTTGCTGTGGAGGTGGGGCCTGGCCATGCAAAGTCCAGCACCTATCTTTTAAAAGCAACTTCTAACAGCTTATAAATTAGTATGTCTTGGCCCATAAAATTGGGATCCATGTTGGATTTCATTTAGATCTTCAAAAGTTAAATTACAACTCTAGCCAAGGAAATAGGTAAGCTAACTCAAGATCTGTACCACTTTTTCAAGTCCAATTCTACACTATCATCCCTAGCTTTGTAGTAGACCTGCTGTGATCTCTCCTCACTCCCCAGGGCACTAACTAAGCAGATGCTGGTGGAACATCCTGCATTCCTCCCTCCATTGAACCTCCTCCTTCTACCCCAGTTTATCCCTATTCTTAACTGTTACATCCAGGGAAACACTCTGGCCACACCATTATTTACCAAAAGAATTTCCCACAAGATAACACTCCCGTAAGAACTAGAAAGGAGGCAGAATCAAGAACAAAGTACACACTCAACAAAGACAAAAGGAGACATCAGCATGTATAATTACAATCTTTCCAACCCCAGGTGCTTAGATACCAGTGTAAAACAAAATTAATAGCAGCCAGGGCAAGAGCCCATTCGGGCTCAGCAACTCTACTACAAAAGACCCTGAATATTTAAACATAATTGAAGCACAAATAAAAGACCTTAAAATAGCCTGTAAGTATGTGACAGAAGTCGTTAAAGAGGAAATGATTAAACCCCTTAAAGAAATCTATGAAAACACAAACAATGAAAGGAAATACACACATGTGCACATACATGACATGCCCGCGTGTGCATACACACAAACAAAAAGAATAAAAAAAGTCACAAAACTGGTAAAATCATGAAAGTGGAAATAGAATCAGTAAACTGAATTAATAAAAAAACAAACCGAAGGAAATATGGAAATAAAAATTTAAAAACTGGAACAGGAACCTCAGAGGCAAGACTCACCAAGAGAATAAAGAGACAGAAGAAAAAATCTCAAACATTGAAGACACGCTAGAATAAATGGATACATCCCTCATAAAAATGTTAAATCCAAAAAAAATGGCGAAAAGCATCAGGAAACCTGGCTATAACACTATAAAAAGACAAACTCTAAGAATAATAGAAATAAAAGAAGGAAAAGAAACACAGATAAAAGACACTTGAAGGTATTTTTCACCAAAATCACAGAAGAAAATTATTCTAACCTAAAGGAGGAGAGGCCTATAGAGGCACAAGAAATAAACACAACAGAAAATAGACTGCACAGGAAAATAAATTCTCCTTGGAACATAATACTCAAAACACTAATTATACAGAACAAAGAAAAAATATCAAAAGTCACAATGGAAAAACAGCAAGGGACCTAAAAAGTCAGACCTATTAGAATTATATCTGACTTCTCCATGGAGACTCTGAAAGCCAGAAGTGCCCAGACAGATGTGTTGTAGACTCTAAGTGACCAGCCCAGACTACTATACTTCGCAAAACTTTCAATCATCATAGACAGAGAAAATAAGACATTTCATGATAAAGTCAAGTTTATATAATATCTATCTATTCATATAACCCTACTAAAGGTGCAAGAAAAAAAAACAAAGCCAAAAAAATAAACAAACAACAACAAATTTTAAAAAACCCTCTTGAACTTAAAGAGATTAACTACATAAAAATGACCCACAGGGAATAAAACAAGAGACCAAAAAAAAAAAAAAAAAAAAGTCAAGGGTAAGTACACACACACACACACACACACACACCTGAAAGTTCTTAAACAAAAGAATTGCTCACAAAAGGAGTAAAGGATGAGAAATAATCAAACTCAGTACCAAAATTAAAAAAAAAAAAAATCAATGAAGCAAAGAAGAGTTGGTTCTTTTTGAAAAATTAGTAAGGTTGAATAATTCCTTATTTAAATTACCTATAAGGCGGAGAGAGAACATTTAAATTAACAAACTTAGAAATCAAAAGAGGCGTATAGCAACAGACAGCATGGAAATCCAGGGAATCATAAGGAAATACTTTAATAACCTGTACTCTACAAAATTGGAAAATCTAAAATAATATGTATACTTTTTATTTCATAGTAAGTGAATACCACTTGCCAAAGTTAAATCCAGGTCAGATAAACAATTTAAACAGACCTATATCCCCTAGCAAAATAGAAGCAATCATTAAGTCTCCCTATGAAAAAAAGCCTAAGGCCAGATGATTTTAGCACAGAATCCTACCGAACTTTCAAAGTAGAGTTGATGCCAACACCCTAAAATTATCCCATTAAATAAAAACCAAAAGAACATTACACAATTTATTTTATTATTAGTTAACCTACTATCCAAATCACCTAAAGACCCAACAAAGAAAGAAAATTACAAACCATTTTTTCTTGTAAACACATATGCAAAATTCTTAATAAAATACTTGCAAACCAAATATAGGAACATATTAAAAAGATCACCAACTGTAATCAAATAGAAATGCAGGGATGGTTCAACCTAAATAAATCATCATATAAATAACTGAAAGACAAAACCCATATGCTCATATTATTACATGCAGAAAAGGCCTTCCACAAAATCCAACACTCCTTTAAGATAAAAGTCCAGGAGAGATTAGGGATACAAGAGACATACCTAAACATATTAAAGGTAGTTTACAGAAAACACTTAGCCAACATCAACTTAAACAGAGAGAAACTCTAAGCAATTCCACTAAAATCAGAAAAAAAAGCAAGGTTGCCCGTACTCTCCATAGCCATTCAAATGCAGTACTTGAAGTCTTAACTAGAGCAATAGGACAACTGAAGGAGATCAAGGGGATCCAAATTGGAAAGGAAGAAATCAAGGTATCTTTGAAGATGATATGAGAATATACATAAGTGACCTAAAAATTTTCACCAAGAAACTCCTGTACCGGATAAACACTATCAGCAAAGTAACAAGATACAAAATTAACTCCCTAAGTATCAGTATACAATGATGAACAAACTGAGAAAGAAATCACAGACACAGCACCTTTCACAAAAGTCTAAAGGAACATGAAATTTTTGGAGTAACTCTTACTAAGTGAAAAACTTCAATTCTTTGAAGAAAAAAATTAAAGAAGATATCGGAAGATTATTTTGCAGTAGATTCCAGAAGATCGTGCATGCTCATTGATTAACAGGATTAATATAGTAAAAATGGCTGTCCTACCAAAATTCAGTGCAATGCAAACACTCCAAAATTCCAAAACAAATGTTCACAGATCTTGAAAAGACAATTTTAACATTTATACAGAAACAAGAAAATCCTTTAATAACTAAGACAACCCGCCCAATATAACAGAACTGCTAGAGATATCAGCATACCTGATTTTAACTGGTTCTACAAACATACAGTAATAAAAATAACATGATATTGGCACAAAAACAGACACATTGATCAAGGAAATCAAACTGAAGGCCCATATATATATATGCATAATTTTTTAAATAAAGGATCCAAAAACACACACTAGGAAAAGATAGCAAACTCAACAAATGCTGTCCATCAAACTGGATGGCTACATGCAGAAGCATACAAGTAGATTCATAATTATAGCTCCACATAAAATTTAATTCTAAATGAATTAAAGGCATAAAACCAGATACAGTGAAGCTTATAGCTTCACAAAGTGGAGAAGAGCCTTAAAATTGTTGGCTCAATAAAAGACATTCAGAAAAAAAAAATCATAAGCACAGCATTAAGATTAACAATTAATAAATGGGACCTCATGAAACAAAGATGTGTCTTCATGGCAAAGGACACCATAATTTGGACAAAGCAACAGTCTGCAGAATGGGTAAAAGATTTTTTTAAAGCAATTACACACCTGAAATAGGACTATTATCCAAAATATACAAGGAATTAAAAAACATGGTTTCAAGGGAACAAGTAACTCAATTAAAAAATAGGATCCAGATCTAAACAGAGAATTCTCAATACAGAAGACTCAAATGGCTGAGAAAAACTTAAAAATATATTCTGAAACCTTAGCTATTGTTGGAGAGGATGTGGAACAAGGGGGACACTCCTCCATTGTTGGTGGGAGTGTAAGCTTGTTCAGCCACTTTGGAATACAATATGGCGGTTTCTCAGAAAATTGAAAATCAATCTCCCCAAAGACCCAGCAATACCACTTCTGGGTGTATACCCTAAAGAGGCACATTCACACTCCAAAGGTATTAGCTCAACTATGTTCATAGCAGCATTATTTGTAATAGCAAGAAACTGGAAATAACCTAGATGTCCCTCAACTGAAGAATGGATTAACAAACTGTGGTACATCTACACAATGGAATACTACTCAGCAGTAAGAAAAAATGATATCCTAAAATTCGCAGGCAAATGAATGCATTTGGATTATATCCTCCTTTTTTTTTAAGTTTATATTGGCTTTATTTTTTTTTTGCATCAACAGTATAGTGTTTTTTTTTTTTTTAAATTTATAAATCCAGATGTGTTGGCACATGTCTTTAATTTCAGTACTTGGGAGGAGAGGCAGAGGCAGGTAAATCTTTGAGTTTGAGGTCAGCCTGATCTACTGAGAGAGTTCCAGGACAGCCCAAGTTACAACAAAAGCATTTATAGCTGAGTGTGGTGGTGCGTGCCTTTAATACCAGCACT